>JACXGM010010653.1:0-13562 GCA_016801145.1 Umbra pygmaea | reverse complement strand
GTGTTTTTAAAAAAAAAAGAAAAAATATATATATATTTTAAGTAAAAATGGGAACAAATGTTAAATGAATGACTGAACGTAAATGTTTAAAAGAATGTAAAAAGGTAAAAGTAAAATATATAAAAACCAAATAAAAACAACTTTTACTAAAGATTTCCGTGGAGAGGAACATTATGAGTATCAACAAATTTTTTGATGCCCTGCCACACGGTGGGGCTTCCCTAATCTGTGAAATGTTAATGATCCTAAGTATTTGGATTATCAATCAGCGTGAACATACCAGTTGTATGTTGTTTGATAGTGCTTGAATTGGGCAACAACTCACCTGAAAGAAGGAGATCATGAGCTCGGGTTCTTCTTCAATATCCATGTACAACTATGCTCCACATCATCTCTCATCTCAACACAGCGGTGCTACATAATACTTGTATGAATGCTGTTCTAACCATTTTGTGAAAACATGCATACCGTAGATCAATGCAAACTTTAAAAATACATTTATATTAAATTTGTAGTGTAAAAACACCTTTGTTAAAACATATTTTTATTTTATTAGTTTTGCACTATTTGTCTTACATAATATCATAATATTATGTAGCATAATAGGCCTCAACAGTCCCGCCTACAGCCGACTCCGGAAGTAAGAATACAATACAATTTCTCCATTGACAATTGGAGTATAAGCCATAAAACCGTAACTGTTGATGGTATACTTAATATAAAAAGTTACAACATGACTAAGCGACTGCATATTAGCTGCTTTCCGACCGCAGGGATTTTTGCAGTTCCTAGAACATAACATTCAGAACATATAACCCTTTTTCTTGTTTTCCGACAGGAGAAATTTGGGGATTATTTATCCCTTTTCCTAGGTCTACGTTGATTGGTCCAACTTCCAAAAAAACCCAAATCACGCCCGTCGCTTCGTTTGTTGCGTATATTACATATTGTCAGAAGTGTCATGCACCTATTTTTTTTTAAGGGGGCACAGTGTGCACAACTCACAGAAACACGTGCCCACAAATACTGACATTAAAAGGAAAATCCACTTCAGTTTCAATGGGCATGAGGCCTCTGCATATTTTGCCTTCATCTTCTGTGTTTCTCTGTTAAGTAGCTGCTCAATTTCTATGACTCCAAACTAGTTTTTAAACGCTGCCGTTCGAAATCCGTTATGAGGACATATCAACACAACAATCTTTTTAAAAATTGTATTGCATATCATTTTCAGGTTCGTAATCTGAACAAACAAACAGCAAGCCGCTGAAGGAACCCAGCACTACTTGGGCTGAAAACAACCAGATCATCCGCATACATAAGACGATTTACACACTTATCTCCAATCATACACCCAGTGTTACAAACATTTAACTGTGCAATCCTGTCGTTGTATGTGGCGCTATGCTAAAGTCTAGTGACTACGCTATAAAAGACGATTGCAGTGCTTGCGTCACTCCCTTATCCCTCCTACCAGTTCCTATGGCCACTTGACCAGTGCGAATGCAAATAGCAAAAAACGGTTTTCGGGGAGAGTAGTTAATAGAAATGTTTAGAAGTGGACTGTTCCTATAACTATGTTCCAGACGCCAAAAGTTAATGGGGCACCAACCTTGTTTTGAGACAAATGGATTTTATTTGCGATGTCTTGGATAAGTACTTCATTACACACAATCCTAAACAAGCCCACATTGATGCCTCTGATTGGTGGAACTCCGTGATGTCATGGAGACAATCTCATGTTTTCCATGGAAATGTTTACTGAGCCCGTGAAAAAAGCTCTGTGTTTCCAACATTGGCATGCTGCCCGAGACGTACGCCTGTGTCATAGCAAAAATATGGATAGTTAGAGAACTGTAAATACGTTTGCTGAACTGTAAATTACATGATATTTCAAGGATGACATTGTGTAAGTGAAGTTATGTAATTTAATGTAAAGGTGGAAAGATAACACTTGAAATGGTTTATGGGATGAGTAGTTCCTTTGTTCGGAATAGAAAGTATGTACACAGTCTTGTACCTTTGACTTTTTTTGTAAATTTCTTCACTAAAAATTATATTTTGTATGCTTATGAGTCACGTTGTAGCTAGTTAGCCTAGGGCATGGTCTAAAACTGTTTATATACACATTTTTCCTGAAGTCAATGGGAGAAATGAATGGGAGATTTACTTCCGGAACACAAGCTCTCTCGGATGAGGGGCAGGACTGTTGAGGTCTATTATTGTAGTTATTATCTGCATGTGTGAGAAACAGAGCGCATTCTCCTCTTAACCAATCAATCCAGTCAGGGCTAGAAGAATAGACTGTATAAGTACTGGATATAACCATGTGTGACGTCACCCATTGGTTTGTTAAGATCTGATTTGGGTCATCGAATTTGCAGTTACGGGCGCAGACATCTTGGTTGTGGATGTGATGATTTTAGACGAGAGGGAGGAGTAATCTGGCTAGCTAACTGATATTTATTCGGATGCTAACGAAAAACAGTATTAAAACAAAATGTAAAACAAAATGTAACGATACTTACCGGAAAAGTGAACTGCCAACTAATTTGAGTGTCTTGTCGTACAACCGAACGCCATAGCCACGCCCTAAATGCTCCTTTTCTTTATCGCCGATTTGAAAATCAACGAGACCATAATTCAAAAAATGAACATCATGAGAAATTGCAGAAGGCTTAAATCTAGCGATTGAGATCACATACTCATTATGAAAATGATTATTACCTCAGTAAATCAAATATATTATGTCTCATTCTCATAGACTATTACAGAAACCGAGCTCTTTTGCAACCAGGCGTATCGCCCCCAGCTGGATTTGAGATAGAATGCAGGTTTAAGGCACTTCCTCATTTTCGTCAATTTGCCAAACCGGATGCTCACCCTGTGGCAAGAAGTGATGCTGCTCATGTTTGTCAAAGTTACGTCGCACTTCAGAGTCAGACTTTTCTGCTACTCTTGTAGTTAGCTAACTGCTGTGGCTGGTAAATTCTATTGTATAGTATATGACAAATCTAGACAGGAGAAAGTTAAAAAGTCTACTTTTTGTGTTTATTACTATAGGCGAGTGATGCGCACTAACTGTCAAACGAGTTGTATATGGAGGTGCTTATTACACTATCGTCAGTTGACTTCCACTGGGAAGGAAAAAGGAGCAGCAGTTTTATTAATATGTCCCAGGTAGCTAACATTTTCTTAACGCATTACTTATTTCAGGAACACTTTATTTTAAGGTACACTTATTAGCCACTAATTTGTAGCTTATGAGTGACAGTATAAATTGCTTGTAAGACCTTTGTTAGGCAATATTGGTCATGTATAAGGTCTTTATTCATTGTTTTCCTATTCTCACACTGTATGTCATGTATTGGTATTTTTTCATATGTTACCTCCTTATTTGCCACAATCACAGCTATTCAATAGTTAGTAAGGTGTGTATTACACATGTAACACGCTCTGTATATGTAGTCTTAATAAGGGAGTGACAAGGGCAGAGTATCCTAAGAACAGACAAAAACAGTTTCCCAATCATGACGGGTGGTCTTCCTGTTCATAGTTAATGCAGACTTAATGTAAGCCTTCTTTTCATTATTTTCTTTGTTTCCATGTTTTGTTTTATTATTGTGCCATTCTGTTTTAAACTACAATTGAATATGAATCCAATTAGAATTTTATTTTATTTTGCCTGCTCACTCAAATCTTCTGTTTAAATGGTACATCTCTTACCAATTCTCCAGGGGTATAAAAACGTTTGAGCACAAATGTATTATCTAACACACACTGGTAGTTAGAGGCCCTGGTGTTGGTTGTGGCTGGACCTAGTGGCCCCTGTATAGGTTGTGGAAGGACCCTGGTTTGGTTTGTAGAGGAGGGGCCTTAGTATGGTTTGTGAAGGAGTCCTCCTAAGTGTTAAGCAGAGCCAGGGGGTACAGTATGAGTTGTAGAAGGGCTATAGTATGTGTTGAGGTGTAGAAAGTGCAGTAACGGGGTTCATAATCCAGCCCTGCAACCCAAACATAACAGAGATATGCAGCTGTCCCGTGCTCCATCTAAGGTTTCTCAGCATGCTTCAACATTAAGAATACTGAAGCGTTATTGTATTAACGGGATGCTTTGCTCAGAAGAAGCCTCTGCTGTCAAAGAAATTTCAAATGGCCCGACTTAATTCAGGTGGTTTGTAGTTGTTCATATTATTTTATAATTTGCTGAATATAAAATGATAAAAAGTTCAATAATAGTTTTAAAGCCTAATAAGTGTGGATTTTTTTGGCCACTATTGTGACTGGTGGGATTAAACGAAAATAGTCCAAACTAAGATAAGCCCAAAAAAAATAAAAATACTAAGCATATGTAAAATGAAACAGAATTATAATGCATATGATTTTAAATGAAGGCTACATTTTATGCGAGTTGAAACAATACCATTTAAATGTGAACACTGTAGGTATATTGATAAGGACATAATGAATAGTGAAAGCAGTGTGAAATAGCAAGACCGTGGAGAGTAATAACATTTACATTTTAGTCAGTTATCACATGCACTAATGCAGAGCGACTTACAGTAAGAACAGGGACATTCCCCCTGGAGCAACTTGGGGTAAAGTGCCTTGCCCATGGAGATGACAACATTCCGCACAATCAGGAATTGAACCTGGATCCTTCCAACTACAAGTCTGAATAGTTTTTAAAACTTATTGCCACATACACATGTGAAGCTTTGCTCAGGAAAGAAAGTATTGTCTAATTTAATGCTGTGAGCTGGAATCTTGACCATTAGTAGCTGATTGCAAAATATGCACAAGGTATTTATGAAAATCCAGAAAAATTAACATTGGTTGTTTTTTTCTGAAACCAGGGAATGTATGTGACTTCATGCATTTCCAAATTTAAACAAATGTATTATTGAAAGGCAGTGGGGAATTATATTTGTTTATAATATTGATTGTTTCTTCATTATTGCAAAAACACTGAAATACCATTCATGGACCAGTGCTGGCCCCCAAGTAAACACAATTGGGTACAATATAGTATGTATATCACTGTATTTATTCTGATTAGGCCATAAATCAGAAACATTATATATTTTTACTATAATTCCCCAAACTGGCAGAAGGTATACATTCCTCACCCATAACAATGAAATAATTCAGATTAGCAACAGTTTTAGTCTGATCAAGCAACCAAGACACATTTTTGTGTGATTGTGAAAGCATCTGTAAAGTCAGCTTACTGAGCCCCGCCTCTGCGCCAGCAGGTTAAAGAACTGAATGACTTTGTTGACTGAAGCGTAAACAAGAGCAAAAGAGTCATGCAAAAAACAGCTATTAGTACTGGCTGTGCTCTGCGTTTGGGGGGTGAAGGTGAATGTTTCTGACATTACTTCCTACTCATGGGGCTGACAATAATATAAAAGATTTGTTGAAATGCCCAATCAATCAATCAATTAAATTTATTTATAAAGCCCTTTTTACAACAGCAGTTGACCCAAAGTGCTTTGACAGACACCCGGCCCGAGACCCCCAAAACGAGCAACACAAGTGATGCACAGTGGCTAGGAAAAACTAGCTCTTAAAGGTGGGACCTGGGAAGAAACCTAGAGAGAGGCCAGACTCAAGGGGGTGGCCAGTCCTCTTCTGGCTGTGTGTGCTGGGTGGGGGATCTGAAGGTACACAGTCCATTGTAATAAGGTCACTTTGTTTATCAGTGTCCAATTATTGTCCAACAATGAAGATATAATGGGTGGTCTGTAACCATAGTCTTTATGTAGCATCAATACAGTTCGGTGGTCAGAAGCATAAGAATTGCCCCTAGCTGGTTCTGTTTCAAAGGTGAAAACGCTTGCTTTAATATTTCAAACATGATATTTGTGTAGGGGTGGTTCTGATATCAGCAGGGTTGAGATTGTGTACGGGTGTGGCACAGGTTTGAGGGTTTTTGAGGTGAGACAGGTTTTGAGGTGAGACAGGTTTTGAGGTGAGACAGGTTTTGAGCTATTATAGTTTGTCTGGAGTCGTTCCTGTCTGTGATTTTAGCTTGACTTTTTAGTCTCAGGTAGGAATTTGAATATCTACTGGTGAGAAGCATCCTGGGAAAATAGGAACTCCAGGATTTATTGCACCATCCAACCTTGAATGGAGACCTCAGCTTGTTTGTCCAGGAACACACAACAATTAGGTTGGCTGGCATCTTTGTTCCCCCCACGCGTTCAACATTTAGACCTTCGAGAGGATCCTTGAAAGCTACATCCACCAGAAAGACTGACTCATCTCAGATAGCTTTTGTGAGGATAAAAAAAGACATGTAAAAAACTATGCATGCTAGCAAATGTCCACAGTAGTGAGACACAGAAAATATATCATTTTTAATGGTTTTAAATGCTTAATGACAATTATCTTATAATAATTAATATTGGTATGAAATATATTAGATCAAATGCATTGAACATGTGATACATGACTGAAATGTACATATCAATCAAAGGTTGATCAATAAACTATTAAAATCTGTGAAATTGTTATTTGCTCTACCTGTAGTTTCTGGTGTTTTAGTGGTAATACACTTCAGTATGAGGCAAACCATAATTATGGCCAAATTAATGAAAGGGTTTAATTGTACCTTTTTCCACATAAGGATTTACTATTTATACTGTATACATTAGTAACTAAATTGCATATATGAAAGTGAGGTTCATTTAATTACCTATTTTCTGTCAGCAATATCCAGATATTTTATAAAAACAATATCACCAAATGCTATTTTTCATCAATTTCAAATGTAAGCCAAGAAAGAGAAACATTCATTTTGTGTTAAACACTGCAAAATTAGAAATTGTATTCGAGCCAAAGTACAGCTCATTTATGAACACAACCACAGATTTCCTCCAAAAAAATCTTGACTAATGAACAGCTTAGCAGCTACAGCAGATATACATGGCTGCCAGGCTGCCTGATAACTTTCTGTACAGCTATGGTAACCAAAAGGCAAACACCTTAAATTATAGGTAAATAGGCTTACATGTGAAAATGTTATTTTAAATGTATATAACTTTATATAAAATGTACTATTAAAACACTGATTAAATAATGTTATATGTTAGATATTATTTATATTCTTTATTTTATAAATGTTGTGACACCAGGTTAAGTATGTTTTCACATTTGGTAAAGTTAGAATTATGTTAGGTAAATAACCATTCACCTGACACTGAACCTGGATGTCAGAGCAGAAGATGACCAGGTGACTATGTGGTCAGGTCCATTGTAGAAGACTATTAGCAAAGGTGTTAATATGGAAGTTAATATGGTACTTAATAACAGAAATAGCTCTAGGGCTCTCTGTACTGACACATGACTCCTGAGTCATATTCATTTGACAGCAAATGGAGAAACAACTGTGATTGAAATTGGGAAGGACTAGTGGACAACCTGAATGACTTAACTATTTTATTTCCTTTCACATTAAAAAATGACTTGCTACAATGTGTAATAATGAATACTACCCAGTGTTGCTGCCAGAGATGTTGTTCTTTAACACTCTTCACAGGTAAAATGCCTTATTATCCAAAGCCAGTAATTCAAACAACAGATTTATGGCAGTCATGACTAATAGCTAATATTTGCAGTTGTCCCAAATGGCATGCTAGTTTCTAGTGAACTACTGTTCACTAAACATCTTTGGCCCAATAAGAGTGTGCATTAGATATTAATTAGGGTATAATTTATGCCACAGACAATCTGACCTTGGCCTGAGGAAAAAACATCTGATGACCGCTACCAGATTAATCATAGGCTATTCATTTCTATTGATTTGCAATGAAAACAGTGTAATCAGGTGTAGATCCAAAACATGGCTGTATTTTTAGGATTTCAGTGTGTACACAGGAACCCTATTGTAATTTTTGGCGTTCATTATTATTATTATTATTATTATTATTATTACTTGCTCTTGTAGCTATTGACAGCTTAATGCATAATTTTTATATACTGACAAAAATAAGGTAAAAATTAAGGTAAAATCAACTATTTTTATATTATTTGTTCTTACCTCCTTTTCTCACCATAGAACTTAAGAAATTTTTTCATTGCAAAAAATTCCAGGGTTTTTGGGAGGGGTTAAACCTTTCATAGAAAAGATGACATCACGCTCTCCCTAAATGACTCATTTTCCATTTTGGTGATTAAAAACCTTTGTCAATTTTCAGTGTAAAGTAATCATTCTTGCTTTTTTATTTTGCGTTTTTTTAAATAAAATGTGCATCAGAGACTTACAATGACAATCGTTTAGATATTAAGTCTATTATAAATAAACATTGGCGTAAAGTATCAAAAGACAAGCCACTCAACACATTTAACAACCCACTCCTATGCACTTACAAACAACAAAGGAATTTGGTCAATTTATTAGTCAAATCAGATGTAGTGAGAGAGAAATTACAAGCCTTTATAAAATGACTTTTTCCTTGTGGATCATGCACTTCATGCAAAAACTGAATGTTTTATTTTAAATTGTCCTCATACACTTAAAATGTATAAGACTGACTCATGCAGAACTTGTACTACTAAAGGAGGTATTTATACGTTACAATGTCCTTGTGAGAAACTATATATAGCAAAAACATCCCGTGCTTTAAAAAATGTGTAGAACAAAGTCATTCAATTAAGGAACTATGATGCATAGGGGTAGAAAAGGTACACCCATCACGTCTCAGAGGAGATATACTGTAGATAAAAAGATTACTTAAAAGAGAGCCATGTGGATACAAAAATTTAATAATCTTACACCGCACGGACTAAATAAAGAACTAGATCCTATTGCCTTCCTGTAAGATTCGATCTCACAAGAACAATGCTACATTACTTTGTACAGAATTAGTTCAATTATGACATAAAAATAAGACCAAGTGGTGGCGTGTATGAACTGTAAGAGTAAACACCTTATGAACAGTCCAGCCTGATGTCAATCCAATGTGTCCACTCACCCAAACGTTAATGATGACAAAATGTAACTGATTGCTAACTGTTATGTATGATAATTGCCTGTTAATTAGTCAAATATTGATAGATCATGTACACGGAACATGTGTTGAAGATTGGAATCCCCTGTTATACTATCATCATATGTTCTATAAAATCTGTTTCGGGAACTGTTTCGTACACACAGATGGAGGCAAGATTGGCAAATCAAGGTCCGCTACGCACTGATTTGCATGCCACAACCAAGGAAAGGAAAAAATAGAGCACTGCTTTATTTTCTTCCTGTCTCCCGCTCCGCCATATTTGTTTGTTGTTACTGTTTTTCATATACACTGTATATATTATTTGCATTTGAAATAGCATTATTGTTTTTGGAAGGTGAAGCACTTTCGTCATTGTTATCGGGATAGCAACTTATTACATTTAAATATTTTAGATTTTTGTTCAAATGTATCTCCCCACCCAATATGTCTAATTTGTCATGTCCAATTTCCCTTTAAGACTTGTCTCATCGTAACCAATCTCAAGTGGTGTGTGTTCAAAGACACCCTGCTCGAGCAACACAGCAGCCTTAAGTCAGTACATATTATGTATTGAACAAGCACTTATTATGTGGGAGCAATTTCACATTTGTCAACTATAGAACAGTGATTGATTTCACCGACCTACAGACGTGGAGTCACACGAGAAGGAAGTGACAAGGTAATTGTATCCAACTACTATTTAGATTTTTTATTTAACCGTCTACCCTGGGCAGGGTTGTCCCAATAGGCACCGCCCATACTGTAGCAGAATTCTCAGTATTTGAGATTTGAGTATTTCTTTTGTTGGATGTAAACTTTCATGTCATCTTTGCACTGTTATGTTTTATCTTGACCAGGTTATCATTGCAAATGAGAATCAATTGCCAATCAGTTTAAGTGGTTAAATAATGGTGAATGAAAAACAGATACATTAATAGAAGCAGAACTAATACTAGAATAAATCTACAGAAATAATGGAGACTGGAGTTAGAGGGAGAAGAGCCTGGAATAACATTCATATTCTTCAGCCCTGATGTTTGTCAGAGTTCTGGCAGCAGGGAGCATTAAGAAGAGGGGGTGTCATATTGAGTGGGAAGGTGGAGATGAACCACAACAAAGACCTGTTATCTTCCTGGCTGGCATCATCTGCCTGGGTATTACCAGCCGCCTGCTTCTTCTCTCTTCCCTTCTCCCTCCCCCATTCTCTCGCCCTCTCTCGTTCCCTCTATTCCTATATCTGCAGGTGTTGTATTGGATAGATATGATACAGACAGACACAAAATAACACACAGTCAGGAATAAACCCTGACAGAAAGACAGACATTAATACAGACAGACATGCAGACAGACCTAGATACACACTGACGTGCAGACAGGGAGAAACACAGACTGACGTGCAGACAGGTTGAAACACAGACTGACACACAGACAGGGAGAAACAGTGACAGAAAGACAAGTTGAGGTTTCAAGTTTACTGTCAGAAGACTGCAGGTGTAATTGCATGTACAGTGAAAATCTTCCCAGGTTCAAACGTCAGCAATGCAGCAAAAATAATAATAATAATAATAATAAAAGCTGAAGTGTGTGCAAAGGAAATTGGAAACCATTTCTATCAATACCAACATGATATAAGGAGGGGACACGAAATCAAGTGTAGTTTATATACAAGTATCTACATGTTAACAGTAAGCAGAGTCAGCCAGATGGCCAAGGGAAAAAGCTTTTGCACAACCTGACTGTTTACGATAGGATGCTCTTGTGCTGGCGGCGTCTAGTGGATCTGAGTGGATGGACCAGCCTGTGACTCCTTTAGTTTGGCACCTGGTGGTGTAGGTGCTTCCAGGGAGACAGTGAGGACTGGATTACACGTTCAGCTGAGCGTCGCACTCTTCACAGAGCCACGCGCTCAGACACCTTAGCATCCCCGTACCTCCCTCCCCGGGCTCCCCCAATTCCCATATATCTCCCTCCTCCCTCTGCCCAAACCCGTACTCCACACAGACAGCCTAACAAACATACATTACATAACAAAATGAGTCAGATGCAAAAATAAACTAAATAAGTTAATCAAGAGGGCCGAAAGCAAACAATGACATGACGAGAGGAAAGGAAATAATAATAAAAAACAATACACATACAACGAGTAATATTAGTAATAATATTTTCTGAATGATATAGGAACATTAATTTGATTCATAGCAGGTCAGCAGGAAGCTTCTGAAAGCTATTAAAATAAGAAAAATAAGTAATTTGTAAACAAATTATGATCTCCTAAGGGAATACTTAATTTTCACTGGTTGTAGGGATGACATTACTTATCCACTGAGAAGCTAAGGGGGGCTGACAAGACTTCCACTGTAACAAGGTCCTAGGTCAGGCTAATAAAGATGTAAAGGCAATCATGTCTGCATTTTTATAGTTTAACTAGAGAGTCCTCTGGGATCCCAAACACAGCTATCAGGGGGCATGGAGGCAAGTGGGTTTTAAGTGGTTCAAATAGGATATGGAAAAAAGAGCTCCAGTAAATTCTCAATATAGAGCACATAAAAAAACATATGATAGAGTTTACATGGGGAGGAATGGCATCTGTCACACACATCCATTCAGAGGAAAAAATGCTTCATCTGTAGGTAACGAAAAAAGTGAGATGGAGGCAAAGCATGTTTCCTGGCCAATTTGGGGAAAAGAGAAAAAGAAATAGTTTTCGTAAAGATCATGTAATGTTTTTAAACCTTTTCTGTTTTTGGTACAGTGATCTTTAACTAGCCTCTTGAAACACTTCACGATGAGGTGAGTCCTGCAAGACAATAACCATTCAGCTCCATGACCTACCATTTCAGGCAGGTTGGAACCACTGCCTGTGCAAGGGAGTCATTGAAGATGTCAGTGAATGCTCCTGCCAGTTTGTCTACACACTCTCTGAGAACATGGCTAGGGATGCTATCTGGTCCAGCAGCCTTGCAGGGTTTAACATGAAAATTTGTAGCACGGCATCTTGGTCTGATCTGAGAGGGGGACGAGGTAAACCTCTGTATGCATCCTGTAATAGCATATAACAAAGATCAAGTGTGTTTTTTACCATGGGTGGGGCAGTCGATATGTTGGAAGTAGTTCGGTAATACTTTCTTCAGATTGCGTTTGTTAAAGTCTCTGGCTACCGTGACTGCATCATCAGGGTGTGTGGTTTTGAGTTTGCTCAGTAAAGGGAGTCATTAATTGAGCGCTGAGACACAATCAGCATCAGTGGAATGTATCCAGCCAGCATTATGACCCTGGTAAACCTGCTCGTTAGATAGAATGGACAACATAGTAACAAAATATCGCCAGGAATTCCACATGGGTTGAACAATAGCTACCCAACACTGTGATACTATAAGCACTACCCCAGTGATCATTCATATACAGACAGACACCGTATCCCTTCGTCTTACCAAATAGGGGTTTGTTACTGTCCAACAAAGGATATCGTAGTGTTTGATGTTTGTTTGAAAGGCTTCCTTAGCCAGAAGTATGTGCATTTTGTTAGCCGGGGATTGAACATTCGTAACAAGAATTCTCAGCAGCCGCAAGCATCCCGTCTAGCCTAACCTTATGCCACTTCCTTGATTTCTTCCTTGGGCAGAGAGCTGTCAGTACAACATCCCTTCACTCCTCTAAAGTTTTCGGGCAGTTGAAAAGATCTATAGGAAGGTAAGTATTCCATGTTTCAAATCCTATAAGAAGCTCACATTGCTGTATGATGTGTATCATTTGGCTAGCTGAGGACAGTAAATTAAAAATAGTAGACAAACTTTATAGAGGTTGACATGCATACATACACAGACAGACAGACAGACAGACAGACAGACAGACAGACAGACAGACAGACAGACAGACAGACAGACAGACAGACAGACAGACAGACAGACAGACAGACAGAGGATATAAGGTTTTGCCTCTGGTAGTAAGATGATGTGGAGATGCTGAATGTCGAACTGTTAGACCTGCATAGGCCTGACTATACTAGAACAGATCAAACCCAAACAAACTAGACTACACCTGACTAGACCTAACTAGACCAGAATAGATTACATTAGACAAGACCAGTGTAGATTAGACCAGACTATTCTCCCCCAGAGTTCAAAAACGTTGTGCCGGTCATGTTTCCACACAACAGGCGCTAAAAAAACCTTCTCAGCGTGTTCTGTAATTCCCAACTCGACCACCGTAAGTGAGCAGAGGTGACGTCACTGTAAACATTTCTGGTCACTTACGGTGGCCGAGTCGGGAAATACAGAACACTCTGAGAAGGTTTTTTTAGTGCCTGTCATGTGGAAACATGTCCAGCACTACGATTTTGAGATGTTTAGGGGTCTGTAGTCGTCCTTTAAATTAAATTTGGATGAATGGTAGGAGGTTGTTGACACAAAGTATACATAACCCAGGTAAACTGCATTTTTCAGTAAGGAAAATCTTTTATTGAACATTATTTATTCTAACAGCATGGAGTCTGTTTCTCTGACTCTGAGCAACATCTGAACAGATAAACAGTAATCTGTAATCATGGCACACACACACACACACACACACA
>JACXGM010010652.1:13535-26083 GCA_016801145.1 Umbra pygmaea | reverse complement strand
AACACAGGGACCGGCCGGGCGGAGGCTGAGCAGGGGGTCCGGAGGTCCCGTGGCCTCAGCGGCGGGGGTCCGGACGGCGGCGTCGGCCGAGCAGGGGGTCCGGACGGCGCGTCGGCCGAGCAGGGGGTCCGGACGGTGGCGTCGGCCGAGCAGGGGGTCCGGACAACAGGGACGGCCGAGCAGGGGGTCTGGACGAACAGGGGACCGGAGGATGAACTAGGGCAGGCTCGGGCACAGGCAGTTCAGGCAGCCCGGGGAAAGGCAGGTCAGGCGGCCCGAGGAAAGGCAGTGCAGGTTGCCAGGACGGCAGGGTGTCTGTGAGGTCAGGCGGCAGCAGGTCAGGGAGCTCCAGATCCTCCAACTCTAACCCCTTCTCCCAGGCGAAAAACCTTCTGGGAACAGACGCTGCCTCCATTTGATCGGTGGTTCTTTCTGTCATAATTCAAGGTAAGGAGGAGGCAGGCGCGTCTTCGCAGAACATGCATTTATTTTCAGACACTAGGAAGAACTGGACAGGAACACAGATAAACAAGAATACATAAGTACACTAAACAAGAACACTACAGAAACACACGACCAGACCCTATAAAATATACAAACATGACTTACAACAATAACCACTTTACACTAACATATGATCAGACTAAAGACAACTACTACAAAGAACAACCACATACCTGGACAGGAACAAAGAACCACACAGGACTCACAAACACTCAGAACTAAATAGCATACTAACGAGGGAAGGAGGTGCAGGTGTGGACTAAACAACAGAACTGATTGGTTAATCAAAACATGTGACGGGATCATGTGACAAAAGGAGCGGGAAACAAAACAAAACATATAGGGGAGAAACCACCCTGTAGTGACACAGAACAGGCACAAAGACTATGGACATTGTGACAGTAACAGGGGATCGTCGAGGAAGAATCCGGGAGAATGGTCCGAAGTAAGCGAACAGGTGGGCACAGCCAGCACATCGGCCATTGCCCATATTCCACGTCGTCTTGGGGAAGAAGCCGGACCGGCGACCGGCGTGCAGCGTCACCTTCAGTTAGACAGCAACCCCTCCGTGCTTGCCGCGTCTACTGCGGCGCTTTCTGCAGGGAACCCAATGAGGCCAACTGCGCAGATATTCTGGAATAACCCAGGTAGAGTTTGGGGAGCAGGATTGTGATCCAGCCACAGAGCTTTTTAACTCTGGGTTATATGTGGCCACAGAAAAATCTCAAACATCCAGAAGTAACTGGCGATCATAGAACAGAAGCAATTAGCAATTTGACGCAGATCGAAACACAAAGATAGCACAGAAAAGCAGAGACGTCAGACGGCATGCCACATACACCGGCGCCATATTCCACTTCAACAAGTTACCAAACAACAAGGCCCCCATATACACCTATACACCCACATACAGTAGGGTGTTGATCTTCTTAGACCACTCATAGACCACACCCTCTATCATTACACAAGTACACATGACCTGATTCCTTGTGTACTTAATTCCAATAAACATTCCAGTTCATACAGCTTGGAGTTGGAACTTACGTATAATAATGATGATATGGTCAAAATACTGACTTGCCTAATATATGTGCACACAGTTTATACCTATCAACATATTTGACAATGTAATCATTTTAAATCTGCATAGTCTGCCTCCCTTGCCAACACTATGGGCCCTATCTTGCACCCGGCGCAACACAGCGCAAGGCCCGAATGCAAGTGTCTTTGCTAGTTTAAGACCGACACAGTTGTCAATTTCCTCTCCCATACAGCTTTTCCTTGTGAAAAATGCACTGAATTGTTGAAAGATGCACAGTGACACCATCTGTAGCAAGATGATGTTCTAGGTCTTTGGAGGTGGTCTGTGGGATGTTTTTGTACGTTCTCACCATCTTTTGCCTTTGCCTCTCCAATATTTTACTTGGCCTGCCACTTCTAGCCTTAAAGCAGAATTCAGAGCGATTTCAAAACGTACCTCTGTTGTTTGTATATCGGAAGTGCTGTCAGTAGCGTTAATAACTCAAACAATCTGTCCTACCTTTTTCTCCAGTATACAACCATTACACATTTACAGGGCAAGTTAAAAAATGTGCTTTGAGCCACTTAACATGTTCGATATGTCATTACTAGTCCATATCCATGTGCAGTTATTCCTTATAGTGAACACAGCGAATTTGAACAAATAAGTTTGTGTACATACCTCTGTTTATTTCCCATTTTCCAGTGTCCAAGGCAACACTAGTCGATTGTCGAAGTCATACAACGCAATATTCCAAAACGTATTTTTTTGCAAAAAAGCGATTTGCCGTGGTTATGTCCAAATAATATGTTGCAAGTCTGCCAGGTAACCTGACACCTCTTCCTTGGCAGCTCACTGACTGAGTCAAGTGTTGCTTAGTTACCTATGCACATGCGCGATAACTCTTGAACTCTTGAACTGTTTGGAGCTGTGAAGGCAATTGTCAGGTTACAGCCGATCAATAATGTGAAAGTAGTTTATGGATATACCCATGGCAATTTATTTTTTTTTGCGGAAAAAATACGCTTTGGAATATTGCATTGTATGACTTTGACAATCGACTAGTGTGGACTTTACTAATTACTACAAATTTGCTGTGTTCACTATAAGGAATAACTGCACATGGATATGGACTAGTAATGACATTTCAAACATGTTTAGTGGCTCAAAGCACGTTTTTTTAACTAGCCCGTAAATGCGTAATGGTTGTATACTGGAGCAAAAGGTAAACACGGTTTTGGCATACAGATTGTTTGAGTTATTAACGCTACTGACAGCACTTCCGATATGCAAACAACAGAGCTACGTTTTGAAATCGCCCGGAATTCTCCTTTAACAAGAATTGTGCCTGTGGTCTTCCATTTCCTCAACATGTTCCTCACAGTGGACACTGACAGATTAAATCTCTGCAATAGCTCTTTGTATCCTTCCCCTAAACCATAATGTTGAACAATATTTGTTTTTAGGTCATTTGAGAGTTGTTTTGAGTATAATGTAATGTATACTAATCTATATTGCATGCATTCTCTAGTATAAATTGGCCGTAATACACTGCAGTAAACAGGGCAGCTGACGGGGGGGACAACCGGGTATGTTGTCCCGGGCCCAGTCCTGAGGGGGGCCCCAAATTTTGATTTTGCACAGTAATTTTCTTTAGCAGGGGGCCCAAAATGTGGAGTTTGTCCCGGGCCCACAGATTCCTGTCAGCAGCCCTGGCAGTAAATACTCTAAACAAAAGAAAAAACACTATTACAGCATAGTAAACATTTGGTACAATACTACAGTGAGCACTATACTATATTGTACATTGTCAAAATCAGCCACGTTTGTCCTTTCCTGTATGCTCAAGCTGGTGGCACCCCCAAGTGGCTAATCCAAGCAGGTGTTGCTGATGCCTATTAAGAATTAAAAAAATAGTGTTGAAAGTGTTATGCAAACACAAGAGTAAAGACCAGTGTTTGGTCAAATTACTTTTACGATTACTTTTCAGTTACTTGTCGAGTTCACAAGTTTTGGGAATTCCCTAATTAAGACAAAATGATCTGGTAAATGGAGTTCATATCTAACTGGTGACCATGATTGATATTTTCTTTACTCTTTCTATTTTTTTATAGGTCACTGTTAAGATATGAACTCCATATACCTGATCATTTTTGTCTTAATTAGAGACTTCCCAATAGAGACTTCCCAAAACTTGTGAACTCAACAAGTAACTGAAAAGTAATCGTAAAAGTAACTTTACCCTACACTGGTAAAGACAGACCCTTCTCCACAGACAGGCACATTGCGGTCCAGATTGAACTTCAAAATGTAATATTTGTTCTTTATCTACAACATGGTGTTCTGCCAGGGTGTTTGCAGAGTCATGTGAACAGATCAGAGACATGTGTCTGTATAAGCTGGATTGATTTGTGGTTGAAGGTGCATATTGAAAGTATTTGGATGTCAAGTTATTGATTTCAGTTTATTTTGTACAGTAGGTCCTAGTGAAGCAATATCATACTGTAATAAAATGTGATAGTGTAAAACAGGGCTGCTGACAGGAATCTGTGGGCCCGGGACAAACTCCACATTTTGGGCCCCCTGCTAAAGAAAATTACTGTGCAAAAACAAAATTTGGGGCCCCCCTCAGGACTGGGCCCGGGACAACATACCCGGTTGTTCCCCCCTGTCAGCTGCCCTGGTGTAAAATATAATTTAGTTACATGCCTCATTTAGGTTTGAGGAATAATTCAAATGAATGAATATACATAGTGGTATCTTAGCTTTTGAAATATGCATGTAGCGCAGAATTAGAAGCTCAGCATAACATTTAGAGAAACGGTCCCCTGGGTGAAAAAAAGTTAATGTTTGACACGATGGAGGACAAGATGGATGTCCCAGTTCAAACTCACCCTACGACACACTCACACCACTACCACACACACAGAACACACACTGCAACACACACTGCCACACACAAACACGCACACACACACATTCATGTACATCTATCCTTGTGGGGACTAGAAAATATAAAAATGTATACCTAACCATAACCTTAACACAAACTTTAGTCCTACTTCAAACCTTAACCTTACCTTAACCTAACCTTAACCTCACCCTAATGCTAACCATAACCTCAATAACCAAACATTTATGCCTAAATTTATCCTTCCCCTAATGCTTAAACCTAACCCTAAACCTAACCTATAATGACTGAACCTGAAGGTACCGACATTTTACCCTAAATCTAATTGTAACCTTGGGCATTAAACATTACATTTAAACCAGAAAAACATTTTGGCCACATGTGGACCAGAAAAAGTTTCTACTAAGTATTAATATCATTGTGAAGATTTCTGGTCCTAATACGATCTGATAAACCAAACCACACAAACACACACATTCACCCATACCTAAACAGTATTGTGAAATGTATGTAGTGATTTGTTAAGAGCTGTCACTCAATGTTGTCTGTGATTAATAGAAGAGGATATATTGTTACAAACATTACACACACAGACACATATGCATTCACCTACACTATCACCTGAAACATTATAGTGAAATGTATGTAGTGATTTGTTGAGCGTTGTCTCTCAAAGTTGTCTGTGATGGATACAGGAGGATATATTGTGACATGTAAGTACATTTTAGAGTCCTAACTGTTCACATCAGGTTCTGTTTACAAGGCACATCTTAAGTGTATTCAAGACATTCTTCTTTATCAAACTAAAAGGTCTATTGATTTAATCAGCAAGCATTGAATCCAAAGCAGTTTGTATGTTTGTTTCACCTTGCCTTTGAGTGAAACCACACTGAATGAAATGTACGCCAAACTAAATGTGCCATCTGGTGGTCTTGACCTGGTTAGGGGAGTGAGTCCATGTCAGTTCTTAAAAATGAAATGGAGACCATCGTTTTTGACAACACCTTTTAAAGAGCAGTTACACAACACAGAGATCTCCAAAGTGCAACATACACAGTTTAAATTTTTCTAAGGGAATGGAAAAGTGATAGACAAACATTATTATGATAATATTTAGTTGTGGTTATACAAACTGTTTATATCTAAACAGTTTAGATTAGTTACAAATAATCCAACTTTTTTCTCAATGTCCAAAATGTCACACCATTTGCAATGGGGATTTTTGTTCCCCTCATGAACGCATGCATTCTTCAGAAGTCAGCTTTTATACTTTGAAACCCGCCACAATCGGCTTCGCCTTTTGAAACCACACGGCAAAGAGGACGTTACAAAAGCTGTTATTGTACCTTCTGACTTTATAGGTTTCGCATCCTGTCCACTGCTCTGGCAAAAATATGACACAGAACAACAAACCACCCCTCAGTCTCACATATGCATTACCTCATAACAAATGTGGCAAGAAATATGTTTTGGTTTTTGTATATGCCCCTCTCCTTGAGGCAACCTTATAGAGGTAACTGACAGTGATTTTTTTTACATTCTTTTTTTTGCATCCAGAGTCTACAGCCTTGCTCAAGGGCAGAGCAGCAGATTTCTCACTTTGTCAACTCTAGGATTGGATCCAACAACATTTCAGTCACAGGCTCAACATTCTTAAAGTGTAACAACAGTTCTATAATCCCCCAAATCAAATTGTAAGCCTTCTAAAAACAACATTTTTTAAAAGTGATCTTACTTCTTCTGTGTCTACTCCACAATGAACAACCCAAATCATAATGACATTCAGGAGTGTAGCATGTAGCTTCAGGAGGGGCTGGACTGCTCAGTCTTGTTTTAATAAGTTTGAAAACATTGTCAAACTTATTTGGTCTTCTAAAACAATGATTTATTTGTAAAGTGGGACTTTCAGATGGAAGGAGATTTCAAATGGATGATCAGGTGACTTTTGTTTCTCTCCAACCTCGAGTCAACCTGTCATTCTCTAGGATAGAAAAATTATAGGGTCCTGATATACTGACAAAAACATCTAAAGAGCTATTCAAGTTTTTATGAGATGCATACAAAGGTTAGTAGTACAAACATACTATCAGGATTTAAAGTTTAGTTTAAATTTAATCTGCCTGGGATGCATATCTTTTGTAATTAATGTAATTGAACCAACCAATGTAATTAATGTAATTGAACCAACCAAAATTATACAATTACTTAACAAAAAAGAAATTTCAACAAAATCAAGTTTTTTAAGTATTGGCTCTCCTTCTTTAGTACTTAGTGCAATCACGTCTGGCAAGAATGACAGCATGGATCGCTTCCTGTAACGTTTGACAAAATTAAAGAACACTTATGAAGAGATTTTGGACCCTTCTTCTATGGCGATCCTTTCAAGATCCTTTCCATTCTTGGGTTTGCTCTTATCAACTGCTCTCTGCAACTCAGCCCACAGTTGAGGGGGGAAAAATGCTTGCCCATTTTTCCTAATTAATTTTGTCCTCAAAGTTGATGTGTTAGAAGTAGGAAAAATGAGAAAGCATAAGGATTTAAGCACTTTGTCATGGGCCAGATTGTGATGACTAGATGACTGGGTCAGAAAATCTCCAAAACTGCAGCTCTTGTGCAGTGTTTCCAGTCTGCCCCTTACCAAAGTGGTCCCAGGAAGGAAAAGTGATGAACCAGCAAGAGGGTCATGGGCGGCCATGGCTCATTGATGCACATGGGGAGCGAAGGCTGGCCCATATGGTCCGATCCAACAGATGAGTTACTGTAGCTCAAATTGCTGAAAAAGTTCATGCTGGTTCTGATAGAAATGTGTCAGAACACACATTTCATCGCAGTTTGGGCTGCTGTTTGGCAGCAAAAGGGGGACCTACACAATAGTAGGCAGGTGATCAGAATGTTGTGGCTGATTGGTGTATTTATATATTATCAGCAGTTCATGTTCATTCATTTAGGAAATACACTAAAAGCCTGCAATAAAATTACATGAGGAAATTAGTAATTTGTTGCATCTTTTAAGTACATTTTTTATTCAAACTAAACGTGTCTCAATGAAACCTAGCAAAGCGATACATTTAATGACACTACAATCATGAACATATTTGTAATAAGCACAGGCAAGCATTTACAGTGCATAATAATGGTGTATGCACTTTAATGGCAATTTATTTATATAGCACAATTTAAATACAACTCACGTTGTCCAATGTGCTTTACAATAACTAAACATACACAAGAGACAGAAAATACAACACATTACAAATAGAAATGTAAATACAATACCATAGAGCTTCAACATTCTAAAATTCACAATAAAGTATATTGGAAGGGTGCGTCAAGATGTATTAAAAGCTTTATCAAACAAAAATGTTTTTAACTTTTAAAAATAGATAAAGAAGAGGCCAGTCTAATTGAAATGGGAAAGTTGTTCCAGAGTCTGGGGGGAACTATCGAGAAAGCGCGGTCCCCCCTACAATTTAACCTTGTTTTTGGGATAGACAGGAGACTCTGATTTGATGACTGGAGTGATCTAATTGGATCGTGCTTAGTCAGAAGGACAGACAGGTACGATGGAGACATACCATTTAAAGATTTGTAGACCAGAAGTGAATTTTTAAAATCCACTCTATGGCACACTGGCAACAAGTGTAAGGAACCTGTTTATGAACCTATTGTGAAAACTAAACTGCCATTTGAAATCATCGTCCTATTTTTCTAATACACACAAAAACCTTTGCAGTTCGAAATGAATGAACAAAAAACTTTAAATACTACTGCTCCATATGATCCCATGCCACTGCTAAGAAAGCAACTTTATACTTATGAAAAACAATCAAAAATGTTGCTTTTTATTATGTATTTGTCTGAGTTCCCTTGTCTTGTTCTTTGATGATTTATTGCTCTGAATACCTGAAGAATAAAACATTTCAAAGCAGTAATGATTTGTGGTATGGTTTGAAACATAATGATAATGGTTATGATTTAGCTACCATAACAATTATAAAGTGCAAAACAAATCATTTCACAATGTGAATATGTTGTGTAACTGAATCTTAATAATTTGTACTTACATTAGTGCCTATAGAAAATGCCTAAATAAATGCAACACAGTGTCTATAGAAAATCATCATAACCTGTCAAAATCCTTACCTTTTGTCACATTACACACTGGAAATTAAAATAAATTAAATCTTTTGCCAGCTAATTGTAATGCCATGTGGCAAAAGGTTTTGTGATCAGATGAGACCAATATTGACATTTTTGGACTGAACTGCAAGCAATATTTTTGGCAAAACACAGCACACCACTCAAAACACACTATGAGCCCTATCTTGCACCCGGCGCAATGCAGCGCAAAGGCTAAACGCAGGTGTCTTTGCTAGTTTAAGACTGACGCAGTTGTCAATTTCCCATCAGGCGCCCGCATTGTTTAAATAGCAAATGCACCTGTGCCCATATTTGCGCCCATGGGAGTGCTGGTCTAAAGGGGACGTGTGTTCAGGGTAATTCTTGGTGTATTGCTATCTTGGGGCATTGAAAAGTGATCGCGCCATTGACCAACAAAAACCTGCTCTAAAGTAAATGGCGCAGCATGTTATAGTTATTTTAACAGCAAATTAGTCAAATACACCTATGGCATAGGCACAGCGCGTGCACACTATGCTTGTTGCACACACACAGGGAAGCGCAGCAGCACACAAACATGCAAAAGATTACAAATAAAAATATTACAGTGTTTGCTATTTTAAAAAAATACTATTTAAACAATGCTGGCGCCTGACGGGAAATTGACAACTGCGTTGGACTTAAACTAGCAAAGACACTTCCGTTCAGACTTTGCGCGGCATTGTGCCGGGTGCAAGATAGGGCCCTGTGTGTTTGTGTGTGTTTTCGATTAATCACCATTTCACGCACTTGCTGGCATCGTAAATTGTGTCATCATTAACCATGTCTTTAATGGATAGCCGTTGTCCCCTTCACAGCCACCCATTCAAGGGGGGATTCCTCATGGCAAAGTTGACATAAATGAGTCGTGGCTTGAGCCAGAGTAAATCGCAAAGACATGGGTAATTTTACTATTAGCATTGCAAATTACTTGTGTACTTGTTGATTCAATGGGTTCACTTGAGGTTGATGTATATCAGTGCAAATAATTCATTCTGAATAATTTCAGTAAATGTGTACACTAGATGTATACCTATTTTTTCAAATTTTCTGACACCACAATGACTTCCGTCGTGTGGTAATATTTTTCCTTTTATTATGTATTGCAATAATAAATAACTGCTTCAATTGTGTAGATGAGAGGAGCAAAGTGTATGCGCGTTGTGCACACGCTAGATTATGGTTAAGCATGCGCCCTTAAAATAGCATATGAATAACACGCCACTGACTTTTAACCAGGTTTTTTCTGGTCAGTGGCGGAATTATTTTTGGGAACTGCAAGATAGCACCAGAAAACGTTTACGCCGGAACATGCCTCTTCTTTTCGCTGAACCGCCCAAAGAACGCAAGTTCATTCCCTAATTTACCGACGCGCGTCTGTGGAGGGAAGTCCCATATGCGTTGGATGCAAGATAGGAATGATACATGCATTTGTGTAAAAAGTCAATTGCGCTGGGTGTAAGATAGGGCCCTATATGTTTATATATGTATACATGCCATTCTATTCATGTTCCGTTGTATTTCTACGTACCTCTGTGTTTGCTACTGCATGATGCCACCGTGGTAACCAGGATCAACAGAAGAAGCCAGCCAGTTATCCCCAGGAGTCTGTATATCCACACAGTGATGTAACACAGCATACTAAGGTCTAACAAAATGACATATCATACACAATGATTAATGGTGATGTTTAGGAAAGATAACATTTAAAAAATATTGTAGTAATGTTTTTAATATTCTACTAAAAATATATAATTTTACTTTACCTATACTTTGCAGAGTTTTGGTGATATTGTGTCGTTCAAACTCCACCACACATGTGCACTCTGCTCCACGGTCCCACTCCTCTGCCTGGACCAGAATCTGGTTCCTAGTGAACTCTGTGGCTGAATCACTGTTGTCTGTCCAGGCTGACTCAGTTAGTCCTCTCTCCTCTCTCCCATTTATGAGCCAGAACACACGGACCTGAGATGGGACCACTCCTGACACCAAACACAGGAGAGGGACGGACGAGCCATCGCTGTCTGATGATGAGAGGATCTGGATGGTCGGAGGATCAGTCTTGTTCCCTTGTCCTTCTACCTCTGGATAAGATTGTCAGAATTTTAAACAATTCGATTATTCATATACCAAATTGCTTATCTTCCAAGTACAGTGTTTCTTGACAAAGACAAAAATCAAATACATTAATGTATAAATAGTATGTTATACAAACAATGTGTTTGTAGCTATCTTAAATGTCTGTGCTAATAGTTGCTTTGTATAAGATGATGTCAACCAAATGGCTAAAATGTAAAAATAAACCCATCTTATATATAACAAATCTGATATCTATTAACTAGTATTTTTAAATTTTTAGAAAATATTATTTTCTGTGACTTGTTGATGTTCTGTCTATGCTAATCAAACTTCTGTATTTCAGTAGCTTTGTACATAGGCAAAAAGTGAATATATAATTTACCTGCCACAACAATAACTCTAGAACCATTGCCAGTGTGTACCATATTGGAGTAAACTGCTGAACAGTAGTACATTCCAGAGTCTTTCATTGTTGTGTTTGTGATTGTAGCAAAACATTGTTTGTCTGATGTCTTCCCATCAACCACATTTTTGGTAACATTAAAGTTGTCACTCTGTTTCATTGTATGACTCCTGGGATCTACTTTCATCCATGTCACAGAGTGACAGTAGGTGATAAGCTCTTTCAGATTGCATTCCAAAGTCACTGTACCACCAGTCTTCACCAGCACTACTTCAGGTGTCTGGTTGATTGTTGATGTTTGTGTACAAGTACCTGCTACAAAAGTAGATATTTTTATAATTGATCATTTTAAATTGAAATACAAAATACTGAAATTACTAATTAAAGAAATGCAAAAGTTAATATTTAAAATGATGTGTCACATTGTGTTTTTGGTGAATAATATTGTGCATAACAATTAAAGTTAAGATTAAAATATGTGGCCTACCTGAAAGAATGCACCACAACAGCAAGAGACAAACAAGCATGTTGACAAGTCAGAGGACAGACTGGATCAAAGTGTTTCATAACCTACACCTCTCCTATGCTTTACGTGCCAAACCTTTTGGTTTTTTCATAGTACTAAACTAACATGGCTCCTACAGCAAATTCATATCTAAAGTTGGAATGTTAAGTTTTAATTAGGTATACAAATATAAGAATTTAAAATGATTACAAATTACAGAATTAACCTTTACTGCTATGGTGCATAGAAATATATAGAAAACAATTTTCAAACAGTTATACAAAAATAGACATGTATTTAGTTTGTACTTTTATTGTATCCAATTTTATTACTGGCCTTGTCTCATCACAACAACTTTCAAAGGATATGGGAGAATCGACGATGCCAACAAGTTCTTTTATAGGCATCCATGCCAAACTGAAGTTAGCCAAGATGCCTGAGATAATTTCTAGAGTGCGGTGAGATCAACAAATTGCTGGTGACAATGACTCCTCTCGCCCCAGGCGATGCTGGAGGGCCGACTCAGGACTTCTAATTATCTGTATGTTTGTAGATGTAGCAGGGATGATGCATTGCTCTTTTCAAACCCTATACTTTCACTGCTTTAATAACATCTGCTGCTGTCTGTATCTTAGAAATGCAGTCTTCACTGTAGGTAACGATCATAACTCACACCCCTACATCCTGTGTAGAGCTACTATCTGATTGATCTGTATGGTTTCACTGTAGCCCCCAGAGCTTCTGGGCCTAGAGAGGGATCTCGTTTTCAGATATGAGGTGTGAAGCCTCCCCTGAGGAACAGTGTGCCTCCCCGAATAGGAGATCCGCTACTGGGTTATGAAACCAGGTTTGCTACACAGGCTCCACATTGCTCCACACGCACTGACCTACCAAGCAAAAAGGTACCTACATCAGCACTGACCTACCAAGCATAAAGGTACCTACATCAGCACTGACCTACCAAGCA
>JACXGM010010652.1:0-13435 GCA_016801145.1 Umbra pygmaea | reverse complement strand
GCAAAAAGGCAATAACTGCTCATAGAATAGAACTGAGAATCATGGTAGATCAATGAAAATGTGGTTTGATTTTATCTTACAATTAGATTAGTTTGTCTACATATTGAATATTGATCCTAGACAGGATAAATATTTTTTGCTTTTTAATTTATATGCAAATGTGTGTTCATTTATGCATTGTTAATTTATGTGTTGGTAATGTGTAAGTTCAAGACATAGAAAATTCTCCAGTGTTAAATTCATATAGACAATAAATCATTTGTTTTATCACTACCCAGTGTAATCACTTAACACTTATCACTTAACACTGGTTCATTGTCTATATGAGTCCACACGGACAGTGTTAATTTAACACTGGAGAATGTGCTGTACAGAACCAAGACATAAGGCAGTAATAGATATGAGTGATAACACCGCCTTTTCCTTGGTTTCACCGTAACTTTTTGCATTGAATGCCAACACGGAACTCAATTTTCTCCAAAACACCACACTATGGTGACAGGATATTTGTTCACATAATAAAGAGTTGACTGCCTTTCTGCTTTGTAGGGCAGGGCAGAGCAGTGAGCGAGCCACCATCAACAGGAAGAGGTAATATGTCCCGCATGTTGATGTTTGCTACTATTGTTCTGTTGTCAGTTCTGACCACGACATTCTGGAGTTCAGTTTAATTGGCTTTAGCTCAGGAAAATAAATTAGCTAATTCACTAATAATTTGTGCTTCCAACCAATTGCCCTTGACTGAATTTCCACCAATCAGTGCTTCCCACCATCTGAGGGAGGTGTCCATGTTGACTGCCTTGTGAAATATGATTCTACAGTAGGAACTAAATTTCTGATAATACGGCTAGTGCCCCCAAGGCATGACAAGGACGGGGCTACGGTCGGACTCACTCGGTAAGGGCAGTTTAAGATGGTGGGAGGGGTGAGAATAGGAAAAGGCATAGAGTGGTGGATGAGGGGGAGAGGGACTTGACGGCTGTCGGTGGGGTGAGTGGGCTGGGGAGAGGTAGTGGACGAGAGGGCGTTGAGGGTAAACATAAAGTTATGGTAGTATTTAGAGAACCGACTAGGAAGTTAATGAATCCGATAGAACTAACAAAGGCCATCAAGGCTGAGATTGGACAACTGAAGGATGCTAGGTTCATGGCTTGAGGTAGAGTTGATATTTAATAGGGATGGGCAGCAAGCTGATAACGTGCTGAAGTTGATGGCTCTGGGTGGGGGACAGGTGAAGTGTGTGTGATTCAGGGGTGTGATTACTGGGGTGCCAGTGGAGGTTACCATGAATGAATTTCATCAGGAGGTGACGGGAGGGAAGGTGGTGGGTGCCAGGAGAATGAATAGGAAGGACAGGAAAGAGGGAGAGGAGCGCTGCACGGTGGAGTTTGAGCAGGCTTTGCCAGAGAGGATGTACCTTGGCTATATTAGTTTTTATGTGTTTGAATTTGTACCGCACCCGTTTAGGTGTTTCAATTGTCAACGCATGGGGCAGGTCGCAAGGGTTTGTAGGGCGAAAATGCGGTGTGCTAGGTGTGGGGGTCCACATGCGAATGGGAAGTTCGACTCAGTCAATCATCACCTCCTTATTGGTAGACTCCGCAGCCTTGGCTTCTCCAATAACTGCCTCGACTGGTTCACCAACTACTTCTCTGACAGGGTTCAACATGTTAAATCAGAGGGCCTGCTGTCTGGACCTATGGATGTCTCTATGGGGGTGCCACAGGGTTCGATTCTTGGGCCGACACTTTTTTCTTTGTATATTAATGATGTCACTCGTGCTGCTGGTGACTCTCAGATTCACCTCTATGCAGATGACACCATTCTACACACATCCGGCCCTTCATTGGACTCTGTAAATAACTAACCTCCAAAAGAGCTTCGACTCCATTCAACATGCATTCTATAACTTTCAACTGCTCTTAAACCCCACCAAAACTAAATGGATGCTATTCAACTGCACACTTCCTGTACCCGCCAGCCTGACTAGCATCTCCACTCTGGATTGGTCCAAACTGGATTTTGTGGACACCTACAAATACCTAGGTGTCTGGTTAGATTGCTCACTTTCGTTCCAGCGTCACATTAACGTTCTCCAATCGAAAAAATAAAATCTAGGATTGGCTTCCTATTTACAAACAAGGCCTCCTTCACCTATGCTGCCAAAAAGACCCTGGTAAAAATGACCATCCTTCCAATCCTTGATTTCGGGGATGTAATTTACAAAACTGCCTCTACCTCTCTACTTAAAAAGCTAGACGTAGTCTACAATAGTGCCATCCGATTTGTTACCAATGCCCCATTTAACACCCACCACTGTGACCTATATGCACTAGTGGGCTGGCCCTCATTACACACTTGGCGCCTGACCCACTGGTATCACCTAATTTACAAGACAATCCTAAGAAAAACCCCTCCTTACCTAAACTCACTCCTCACCATTGCCTCTCCCATCCGTAACCTGCGCTCATCCAGGTATATCTCCCTGATCACACCAAAAGCCCACACCTCCTTTGGTCGAAATTCCTTCCAGTTTGCCGCAGCTAACGATTGGAACGAGCTACAGAAGACTCTGAAACTTGTGACCACTGTCCCCCTCACTTCCTTTAAGAGCTTCTGTCTAACCATTGCACCTGCTGACCCCCCCTCTCACATGTACACTACATCTCCCTATCTGATTCATTACCTTAGCATTTGACCAATAAGCACCGTTGTATATACTGTCTTGAACAGTATTTTATTTTCAATTTGTTATTTATTCAACTGTTATTTTCAATGTTACCATTTGCACAACTCGTTGTAGTATTAATTTATTACATTGTATTTGCCTGCCACTCTGTATACTAATTTGATCTACCTCTAAATCTCAGATTTCTTTGCACTAATTGTACATTTACTTACATCTACCTCTTTCAATTTTTACTGTATTTTTTTTACTTGCACCTTTTTGCTTTATCTTGGCCAGGTCGCCGTTTTAAATGAGAAATTGTTCTCAACGTGCCCACCTGGTTAAATAAAGGTTACATAAAAAAAAAATAGTGTGGTGAATTGGACAGGGTAAAGTGCTGTAAATGCAGTGGAGACCACAGCACAGCTTTTGGGGGGACTAAAGTACAGATGTTGGCGGCGGATGTACAGAAGTACAGGGTTCAGAATAACATTAGCTATGCTGAAGCTATACGAGAAGAGTGGGTGAGCAAAGAGGTGATTGGGTAGTGGAAATGGCTAGACGGGAGGGGGGACGAGGTGGGGGAAAGGGAGGCTCTCTGGTGATGGGAGGGTGGATGGGAGGGTGGGTGCTGACTCTCTGGTGGTGAACAGGATGGATTTCTTGGCATTTATTAGCAGTATAATGAATGTGGGCGCACAAGTTATGGGGACGTCGTCTTGCAAGGAGGTGGTGGTGCGTGCATCCAGGGAGTTTTTGGGCATCTCTGATGTCACAGGGGCACGAGAGGATGTGTCGTCCTAGTGTAGATGGGGTGGAGAGACATCCTGCTTGGTATGGTGTTAGTGATCCTTCAGTAAAATGCAAGGAGTCTGATGGCGAATGGGCAGGAGTTTAAAAAGTGTATTTATGCCCTGGAGGTGGTGCCTGATGTGGTGTGCATACAGGAATCGTGGCTGGTCCCTGAGTTGGATTTTGTGGTCCCTGGTTTCGGGTAACGTGTGTGTGATTAATATTATAACCCATGTAAACCACTGGTGTTAGAAGAGCTGGTAGGTATAGAGAGACGGTGTGAGGGTGGAAAGGTTGTGTGGTGATTTTAATGCAGATAATAAGTTGTGGGGGAGTGTATGGACAACATCTAATGGCAAGGTTGTGGGAGAACTTATGGAGACTAATGGGTTGGTGTGTGTGAATGATGGGAGGGGGACCCGGATTAACGTAGTTACAGAGCCAGAGTCGTGTTTGGACTTGACGTTACTGTCTGCATCACTTGCAAAAAGGTGTGCGTGGATGGTGTGTGGGGAGTCTACGGTGGGGAGCGATTATTATCCGATAGTGTGCAGAGCGTGTTGTGTCTAATTAGTTCCATAACGAGGAAATAAATGTAGAAGTCATTGTGAAAAGAGCAAATTAAGACTCATGCCTATCTCTAGACAGAGCCTGGTTTAATCCATGGTAAAATAGGAAATGAACAAGTCATACATCTTTACACAGCCTTTTTTATCCCAAAAACTCAACTCCTCTCCTCTCCTCTCTCCTGATTCACTAATTCCTTCAAACAAATAATTACACTCCCACTGCCCACCCCGGTGCCATAAAGTCTAAGACAATAAAACTCTCTTCTTTGGCCAAAGTGACCCTCTCGACCTATGCTGAACAAGGCTTAAAATTAAACCTGACCAGGAACCCTTCTGGTCTCCTTATCTTCCCAAAATGCCTGACCCCCACTCCTTAACTAAATGGTCAGATGTTACAAGCCCTTAGGCCAACTATCTCCCTTGACCAACACTCCATCTGTCTACTAATGAGAAATCCAGAAACCAAAGGTTGACCCTATGCATTCATCCTGGCCAGAGGCTTTACCACCCCGATTGTAAAAGCAAACATTCCTTTGACCCAACAGTTTGGGGAAAGATAAAACAGGGCTCTTCAATATTATACATTCATAGTTTTGTAATACAAGGTACATTCATGACTTCAATCTGCAAAATAAATCATTCAATCTTTTATAGATTTTTATGAGCTTCTCAAAAATACTAAACATGACAGGTACTATGAACATATTTCCAGATATTGTTAAATGAAAGGACATTCAATTTACTTTTAGAATACCAATTAAGTATTTCTATAATAGTTATTTCTCGCATTTATTACTGTTTACTGTAAAAACCACCATAAGCGGAGGGTGATGTGGTTAGGCCAGACAGAGTGTGTGGGGGGGCGGTGGTGTTTTGATAAGGCTGAGAGGGTGGGAAAGGACCTAATGTTGGTTGGGTCGGTTGATGAGTATGCAGAGGTGGTGACGGCATGTCTGATAAGGGGATAACAGCTCTTGCTGTTAATCTAGACACTTTTGCTCCCCTGAGGTCACGCAAGGTTAAGTTTGCTCACAATGCTCCATGGTATAATGTCGATCTGTGCACTAAGAAGGCTGCCTGTCGGAAAATGGAGCGAAAATGGCGTCTCACTGGCCTGAATGTGCATTATCTAGCCTGGAAGGATCTTCTAAGTGATTACATCAATTGAGATTGAAAGATCCTTGTATTTTTCTAAAATTATTGTAAACAATCAAGAAAACCCAAGACAATTGTTTAAAACTCTAAACAGACTGCTTCAAGTTAAAGCTGCTACTACCATGCCTGTTTCTCAGTTCCTGTGTAATTCTTTTCTCCATTTCTTCAATTCAAAAACTGACAGTGTTCGTAATCAAATTTCTGTCTCATCCGTTTCTACTCTCACAATCCATTGTCCACCTGGTTTCACTGGTACTTTCCTAACTAACTTTCCTCTTCTTGATATTGAGAATCTTAAAAGGGAGGTATCTTGCATTAAAGCTACCACTTGCTTGCTTGATCCTCTTCCCACAGGCTTATTTAAATCTTGCTTTGATGTCTTGTACCCGATTGTTCTCAGTATTATGAATGACTCTTTGCAGACTGGGTATGTTCCAACAGCACTAAAGATTGCTGCTGTAACTCCAGTTCCAAAAAAGAAAATGTTGCCCTGGATGATTACAATAATTATCGTCCTAATTCAAACCTCCCGTTTCTGGCTAAAATACTTGAGCGTATTGTTGCCTCTCATTTGTATAATCATCTCACAATTAATAACCTTTGTGAACCACTTCAGTCAGGGTTCCACAAATTTCATAGTACTGAGACGGCTCTGGTTAAAGTCACCAATGATCTGTTGATGGCTTCTGACTCTGGTGCAACATCTATTCTCATTCTTTTAGATTTAAGAGCCGCTTTTGACACTGTTGATCACGGTCTAATGCTTACACGTCTTGAGGGAGTGGCTGGTGTTTTGGGGTAAGTTTTGAAGTGGTTTCAGTCCTACTTTACTGACCGTTCCAATGGGTTCTCAATGGGTGTCCATAGGTCAGCGATTAGCTCTGTTCTCACTGGTGTTCCCCAGGGGTCAGTCCTGGGTCCTTTACTTTTTAACAAATATCTATCACCACTTGGCTATCTCTTGAGATCGCTTGGCCTCCATTATCATTTTGATGCCGACGATACGCAGATTTATATACATTCTAAACCAAATGAGCGCCCTGATGCTGATTCCCTTTCTGGTTGTATTGCAGAAATAAAAATCTGGATGAGCAATAATTTTCTGTGCTTGAACAGTGATAAAACTGAAGTTATGCTAATTGGTTCTCGTCATCAAATTCCCAAAGTTGGCTCTCTGGCTCTGACTCTTGATGGGTCTGTTTTGGGTATCCAGAGCAAAATGAGAAACCTTGGAGTTATTTTTGATGCAAATCTTTCATTTGATTCTTTCATTCAGAGTAGTGTTAAAACATTTTTTCATCTCAGAAACATCGCTAGATTGCGGCCAATGTTAACCTTCCCAGTAGCTGAAAAGCTGATAAATTCCTTTGTCATCTCTCGGATTGACTATTGTAATGCCCTTTTAGCCAGAGTTTCTAAATCTACACTACACAAGCTTCAAAATGTACAAAATTCTGCTGCTAGGATCTTAACTGGGTCCAGAATATGCAACCATATCAATCCAGTTTTGGAATCCCTGCATTGGCTTCCTGTCAGGTTCAGAGTCGATTTCAAGATTATGATGCTTACATACAAATCTTTGCATAGCCTGGCTCCAAATTATTTAGCTGAACTATTACTCCCCTACACTCCAAATTGCAGACTGCGCTCCTCAAAATCAAGCATGCTGGTTGTTCCTAAAACTCGCTTAAAGTCTATGGGTGACAGGATTTTTTCCTCCTATGCACCTGTCCTTTGGAATTCTCTGCCTCTTGATCATAGGGAAGCACAGTCCTATGCCATTTTTAAAGGTGAACTCAAGACTTATTTTTTTAAACTTGCTTTTACCTGTTGATGTTTTAAATTGTTTATTGTATGTATGTACAGCGCTTTGAGAAGCTGCTTTTAAAGGCGCTTTATAAAATAAAGGTTATTATTATAACTATTATTATAAGGGCTGCTGAGGTGGCTATTCCAGTTGGTAAGGGTGAGGGCGACAGCGGGTGGTCCCATGGTGGACAGGTGGCTGTTCAAAAGGGGTGAAGGAGAGGGTTGTGGCATTGAGGGTGTTGAAAAGGGTCCCGGGGGGGCGGGGATTCCTGTGTTAGTGGAGGGGGACGTGTGTGTGCTGAGTGATGAAGATAAGGTTGAGGTCATAGGACAGGCATGTGCTGCTGTTCACGGGTGTGGGCATTTGTGTGAGGAGGCCCAGAGGAGGAAGGGGGTGTTGTTAGAGGAGCATGGGGATGTACTGAGTAGGAGAGTGGAGGGGCGTGATGACATGGATGTGGAGTTTTCTATGTACAAACTGGATAAAGCGTAGGAGGGGTGTGGTAGGACGGCACCTGGTGAGCATAGAGTGTGTTATGTGATGGAATGCCTCTCTAAGTGTGAAGATGGTGGTGCTGGACCTGTTTAATCTGGTGTGGAGAAATGGGGTCCTGCTGGCTGGGTGGAAGACGGCAGTGGTGCTGCCATTTGTCAAGCCGAGTAAGGATCCTACAAAAGCTACTAGTTATAGACCCATAGGTCAAACTTTGAATTTGTGTAAATTTATGGAGAAGATGATTGTAAGTAGACTGTTGTTTTATTTGGACAGTAGGGGTCTGGTGAGCGAGGCACAGAGTGGGTTCAGGAGAGGTAGATCGACTACAGATGCATTGATTAAGGTTAGTACGGAGATAGCCTGTGCATTATCAAGGAAGGTAGTTATGTGTGTCACGTACTTGATGTAGAAAAGGCTTACGATACTTTGTGGAGGGAGGGGTGGTTGATTAAGTTGGGGTAATAGGTATTGGGGGTAGGCTGTATAATTGGGTTTTGGATTTCTTGTTTGGGAGAATGTTTAGGGTGAAGGTTGGGGCAGACGTGTCGAGGGAGTTTAAGGGGGAGAATGGGATGCCTCAGGGCAGTGTGGTGAGTCCGGTGTTGTTCTCTGTGATGATTGATGATGTCTTTAGAGAGGTGGGGCAGTGAATTGGGGTAGCATTGTACACAGATGATGGGGCTGTTTGGAAAAGGGGGAGGAATTTGAAGTATGTGATGAAGAAAATGCAGTGTGCTGTGTCTACGGTGGAAGAGTGGTCATTGAAGTGGGGCTTTTGGATGCCGGTGGTTTAAGTCCTGCTTTATGGTACATTCAAAAGAAAGTGGTGGAGTATTGTTTGGAGGGAAAGGATGTTGGTCCGGCGGTCGCGTTGAGTAGGGTTCCCCATTGGTTGTTTCCTCTGCCGAATGCTGATGTGAGGTTATTGGAGCGTAAGATGGGGTGGGATGCTAGCTGTATCAGTGGTAGTGTGGAGAGGTATTTGAGTGAAGGGTAAGGTGGATTTCTGAGGATGTTTACGGATGGGTCGAAGGACCCAGTTTGTGGAAAGGTAGGGGCTGGGGTGTTTGTTCTGGAGTACAGATTCGTAAGAGCTTGACGGATCATGTGTCGGTATATACTGCTGAGATGATGGCAATGATTTTGGGTCTGTGTTGGGTGGAGGAGGTTAGGACGCTTAGGGTGGTGGTGTGTATGGACTCAGCTGCTCAGTTGAGTAGTGTAACATCGGGGTAGGTCCGATGGGGGAGATTTGTTGGTGGAGTTGATGGTGATGTTGTTGGGGGATGAGAGGATGGGGGTGGTGGTTTGGTTCTGTTGGGTACCAGCACATATCAGGGTTGAGGGTAATGAAGAGGTGGATGGGGGGGGGGGGGGAGTGGAGGTGGGATAGTGGCGAGGGCGGTGATGCAATTTATCAGTGATTAGGGTGCGGGTAAGAGAATATAGGGGTGGGTGGCCGTGACCGCCCTCCCACTCCGATACAGTAGTTGGCGGTGTATGCTCCATTACAGTTGGTTGCGATCCAACAGTAATCCAAAGAAGAAGGCATGACAAGGAACCGGAGCCTCCGATAAAGGTAAGGAGATGGTTCAGACCAGTAGCGGAGTGGCAATCGGGAGAGTATGGACTTTTCCCGGTAGGCCGGTAGTGTTTCGAGGCCGTGAGGGCTGGTCTGATAATAGTTATATATTGCAAGTTCTTAGCAACACCATCCGGCAACCTGGTTTCCGGCCACTGCCCGCTGGTCAAACTGCCTTACGGCGGGCGGCAGCAGCCTCTTATTTCAATACAGGCTAATCAGAAAGCACTAACGAAGTGCAGGGACACAGCAATGTCTAGGATTTTCAGAAATATAGTGGGATCAGTGAGTGGCCCTTCCCCAAATGGCTTAGCCCTGGTCGGCCTATGACGTAAAGCCATCAAACACCTCTTTCTTTCCTCGTCAGGTTTTGGAAGTCTATCAGTAACGATAACAGACAGTGTGTGATTGATTTGAATACCCCTGGAGTCTATATATGTAGAAACTATTGTGTTTTGGAATCCCTCTTAATTCCTGTTATGAACACTTTAGTGAATTCTAAAGAGTGGAGAGGGGTTATTCTTGTTTTGTAAAGAAATCCGTTCTTTGTGTTGCTTAGGTTATTGTTTTATGAGGGATGTTGGGAGACAAGTGTTCCTAGTGTTATGGAAGAATGACGTATGATTTTTTTTAGTGCATTTTGGATTAGAAATTACCTGCTGTGCAACACTGAAAGTTGGTTATGAGAACTGTGTGTAGAGTTTTGAAAAAGTGATCTAAATATTGAGAAATGGGTCCTAGCGATTGTAAAAATAATGATAAAAAACTGTTTAACTACAAATATTGCCCATTTCAAGGTCTTCTGAAATGGGAAATATTCAACCTCATTCTTCAAACTTAAAATTTAGCTTATTTGATCAATGTCTCTGTATTTACTGTAGTTGGCTAATTACTGACGATATTTTGTTTAATAGCGCATACATTTAAGTTGTCTATTTCTCTAAATAAATGAATGAAACATGTATAGTAGGAAATTACACATTGAAAGTGGGTAGACTATTTGCAGTTACTATTTACTACCATTAAAAAATGGGCTGGTGCCCCATGAAACTCTTCGGATGAAAATGTGTCCCACTCCGGCCCTGGTTCAGACATCTGGCCAAAATCGCATTATACTGTACACATACACATTATACTGTACACATACACATTATACTGTACACATACACAGGACCACTCCAGTATAAATCACATTATACTGTACACATACACATTATACTGTACACATACACATTATACTGTACACATACACATTATACTGTACGCATACACATTATACTGTACACATACACAGGACCACTCCAGTATAAATCACATTATACTGTACACATACACATTATACTGTACACATACACATTATACTGTACACATACACATTATACTGTACACATACACAGGACCACTCCAGTATAAATCACATTATACTGTACACATACACAGGACCACTCCAGTATAAATCACATTATACTGTACACATACACATTATACTGTACACATACACATTATACTGTACACATACACAGGACCACTCCAGTATGTGCGTTTTTGGATATCATCAATCAGCTCCCTGTCATGTGACGACAAATGAAACAGGACAAGACGTCCCAGAATGCATGTGGACACATCTACAAGAATCTTAACTTGTACCAACTAAAGGCCTGAAAACAGAGCGCAACTTTTTTGAAATTTTATTCTGAAACTCACCAGAATGAATATCATAGAGTATGACAGTGCGTGCTACAAACCGATTGTCCAGATAAGCTCACACATTCTCAAAGAAGCAAAATCCCCCACGACCATTAGAGAGCACTATAACTACCGCAACAAACTGGAATTTGTAAGTCTATGGAGTTTCTTTTCTACCTTTATTCAAGAGCACATTCTTTCAATTTGAGAGCATTTCTAATTAATATTATGTTCAGATTTTGTAATAATTTCCCTCAAATCCCTGCTCTCACTCTCAAATACTCATATTGCGCTTGGATATGCTGTGCATCTGCTCAAACTTTATGCTTGAACTCAAATTGAATAGAATAGTAAAGACGTTGAATAGACATTGAAAAGACGTCTTTCAAAATATTTTTTAATATTTTTTATTTTTTATTTTAATGGCGCTTTATCTCTTTCTTCAAATTGGATTGATAAAGTCATATTTGCAACACAAGTTCATGTTTTTAATTGTTGTAGTAAAAACGAACGCACCCTCGACGGGGCAGGGATCATTTCATTTTCATACACCTGGAACTCTATTGGTTGGTGAATTTTGTTGTAACACAAAAAAATCGGAGAGTGCAGGAGAAATCCGAGAGAAGATTTGCAAGCGCACAGAAGCAGCCTGAGTGCAATGAGATGTTTTGAAGAGAGCAGAAAATCTGTCTAAGCATCAACATATGTGTGTCCAAGCATAAAGTTTGAGCAGAAGCACAGCAAATCCAAGAGTGAGCAGTGGCTATTTGAGTGTGAGAATATCTGAATTTAATATTAATTAGAAATGCTCTCAAATTGAAAGAACACACTCTTGAATAAAAACAGGAATGAAACTCCATATAAGTCAACTATATCAATATTGTGCATACCTGGCACTGGTCAGCACAAGTAGCCCTGTACAGAAGGAAACTTGTTCCAGTTTTGAATAGTTTACAGTAGTGATGGGCATTCAAGGCTTTATTACTGTTCTTCAAGCAGCAATATATTGTGCTGGCAGCAGTTTGATTTTTTATTTCCAAACAAAAGTCATTTTTAAAATGCATTGCACTGTCAAAGATCAGTGACATCTTTTATTTTGCAAAGTAAATTCTGAGTTTGTGTTGACAGCTTGATCCTGCTCCTTGAAGAACAGTAATGAATCATCGAATGCCCATCACTAGTTTACAGCATGAAATACTTCTACAATTGCTACATTTGGCTGATGAGGGCCTGCCTGTGAGAGAGGGGTTCTTCTCTTGTGCTCTCATGATTACAGTGAGTTACTGACACCTAGTGGTGGTCTGTGACTATTGGACCTAGGTATAGATGTAATGTATGGAGGACCAAGTCTGCCAAAATAATAAATAAATAAATGCATCAATAAAAATATTTATACATAAAAACATACATAAAAATATAAAATTATACAATTAATATTATTTTCCTATTTACATATTTCTGTGATAATTTATTTCTGGATTTATTTATTTTTATATTTTCACAAAATGGAAGGACTTTTATTTTTCGTGGCATATTTATGTATTGTTTAACGTGTCTGTGTCTGTGTTTTGTTAGGCGCCGGCCTCTGGGCGCTGAGGAGCAGTAGGCACTTGGTTACTCATTGTGCATGCATGATGGTCTAGCTAACTATCCACACTGGTGCGTAATGAGTAATAAAAATGCGTATTTATTCCTGGTGTTTTGGAGGTTCGGCACGCATTATTATGAGTGACTACTCCTGTATTGGAGGAGAGGAGAAGTGGAAATGGTGTACTATCATGAGTCATATGCTGTTGTTCTTTCCTGAGTGAACATATTTGATTGAGTCTTTACCTCATTATGTGTCGTACAATATGTTTATGTTCATTGTTGAACCAGGCGTACTCTATATTTTACTGTCGCATCAGTGCCGCGTTTAGAGCACTTGTATGTATAATATAGACGTTGTGCAGTTCCAATGCACGATATAGTTCAACAGAAGCAGCTCCGTCGTTTTCGCCTTTACCTGTTCAATAAACATCAAGAACTATGGCGTCAATTCAGTCTCAAAACTCGCGCAAGCACAAATGCCACCGCGAGAAGAAAAATGCAACTCGAGAGAGAAGAAACTGAACTCGAGAGAGAGAAGAAATTCAACTCGAGCGCGCAGAGGACCAGCCGTGAGCGAGCAGAGGACCAGCTGCGAGCGCGCGATGCTACTCAGAGAAGAAAAAAATCTATTCGTGAGAGAAGAAACTCAAGGAGAGAAAGAGAAGAAACTCACACCGAGAGAGCAGAAACTGAAACCGAGAGAGCAGAAAGTGAAGCCGAGCGCGCTTTCTCAATATATACCTTCGCTTACAGAAATGTTTACTTGCGTTCTTTCAGCGACACTATCTTATGCTGGCGACACTTCAGATTACGTCATATAGGTCGGTATAATGAGAAAACCTTCAAAATAAAAGCCCGAAGGTCAATGCATATTAAAGTGCATAACACCTTAATTAGTTAGTGAACTCTATACAAAGGCCAGTTTTACGATGTTTTAAGCATGTAGAAAGTTTGATTTATGTGAAAAAAATAAACTATTTAATAAAAAGGTTATAACAACAATGGTTGTGCCTACATTATACATACCATGCTTGCATATGCAGATTTTGCTCTGTAAAAACTAAACTATCGCTTGAGCCAAAAGATGG
>JACXGM010010651.1:16103-26128 GCA_016801145.1 Umbra pygmaea | reverse complement strand
CACTAGACTTTAGTGTAGCGCCACATACAAACATTAAACTGTGAAATGTTGTAACACTGGGTGTATGATTGGAGATAAGTGTGTAAATCATCTAATGCGGATGATCTGGTTGTTTTCAGCCCAAGTATTGCTGGGTTCCTTCCGCGGCTTGCTGTTTGTTTGTTGAGACGATGTACGATGCTGAAAACGAAATCCAATACAATTTTATAAAAATAATGTTGTGTTGATAATGTCCTAATAACGGAGTTCGAACCGCGGCGTTTAAAAACATAATATGTAGTATTATACGCAACAGACAAACGAAGCGACCGCCGTAATTTATAAGTTGGACCAATCAACGTGGACCTGGGAAAAGGGAAAATGGAAAGACCCTGCTCTGGAGTAGGAGCTAAAAAGGTTATAGGAACGGCAGTGCGAGGAACTAAATAATCCCGCAATTTCTTCTATCGGAACACGAGAAAATAATGGTTATAGGAACGTTATGTTCTAGGAACTGCAAAAATCCCTGCGGTCGGAAAGCGGCTTATGTAAACACCTCCACCACACTCTATCAGGGTATTTCTGTACACAATTCCTTCAAGGGGTAGATGATACAGTTACCATTATTAAAGTGTGTAGTAGTAGTCTCTATTCAAATGGAATTCTAATAAATGAAGGTGTCTTTGTTTAGCTATATTCAGAAGTGCCTATTGAAATGTTTACAAGTATATTGCCATAATGTGTTTGGTATTTTTTGAAAGGTTGTATTAATTAAAGAAAATGAGACCATTATTTTTCAAATCTGATGCTTTAATGCTATGCCCATTGCAGAAATTGAATGATGTCTAATGTTTAAGCCAAAAGAAAAAACCTAGTTCCATTCTGTATGTGAGGGTTATGAATGCATGTTTGTTCAAGCCTGAGAGTGCATGAGTGGCCATTAGCTGACCTTAAAGGCCATTTTGTGACACCTGAACCATCAGATAGGAGAAAGAGTAACAGGGAAAGAGACAACATTTGTAGGAGGGAAGAAGGCATGCACATCTGTTATGTTTTAGGTGCAAACAATGAACAAGGAAAGGGCTAAGGAATTTGGGGGTTATCAGCAAAGAGCAGGGATGGTTCTGGAATACAGACTGACTGACGCCAGAAGATTAGCCAGGAGGGGACAGAAAGCAGGGCTGTATACTTAAAGAATTAGCCAATCAAATGGCTGTAATAGATCATGTCATGTTGGAAATAAAATGTTTGATCACCATGTATTTAGGGTCTATCTTGCAAAATAAACAAGCTTCATTTGGAAACAGATTAGGTCTTTTGTTCTTTCTATCACACACTCTTTGTATTCTTTACATACCGAATGAGAGTAAACATTTTCTCAAACAATTGCAGAATACAGCTTTAACATAATTGTTAACTCTAGGTAAAATAAAAATAGTAACGTTAATAAAAAGAAGAGAAGTATGACATACATTTAATTGTACCTACGACAACCATTCTCGTTGAAATGTTCTTACAAGTTGCACATTAAACAACATTTAGTTTATAACTAAAACATCTTATACCATCATCATTTCATATTTTAGACATTTAGCAAATGCTCCTATCCAAAGTGATGTGAATGGTTTTGTGGCATTGTCATCATGTTCATTTTCCTAAAAGCATTTGTATAAAGCACACAAATGACCTACTTGAATGAAGTAATCATTCAGTATTTACCTTGATGCCCCATTGCTTTACGTTCCACAACATAAAATGCAATCTTCCAGGGTTGCTGAATCTGCTACAATATTGCACTTCAAACTGGGGTGAACTGTGACCTGTTTTACGTTGCTGCTCATCCCAAAGTGTGAGACCCGTGTTGCGTTTATTTCTTATTTTTAAATCAGCTGTTTATCTCTGTCGCTGTTCCACTGCTGCATCTATGTTCATTAATTGTGGCAGTGGAAATATAACGCAGGAAAAAAGGTCAGTGTGTTAATTAAAAAAAACAGATCAGGCACATTTGTTAGTTTAGGGTGCGAGGAGGCAGAGTGGGGAGAGGGGTAGGATAAATGAATGCACGGGAGAGAGACGATAAATCAGAAAGGAGAGAGAGGGAGAGAGAGAGCGAGAGAGGGAGAGGAAGAGGTTTAGTCTATCAGCATTAAAGGAGCAAGGGTTAGGGCATTGGTCAGTTGGCCACTTGGTTAGTGGGCGGGTGGTATAGAGCATCGGTAGTAAAGGCCCTAATTATTGTCTGGGAACAGTCAAACACACTGGCTGTGGCAGTCACATTGCAGATGCTCACGTTAATCACATTGTTTGGCCCCCACTTCTTAAATAATGACTCCAAGAGTACCAAAAGCCTCCAGCTTGGTGAGAAAAACTCTACTCACAAATAACCAAACAAAAGTAAAAACAAAATAGTTAAATATTTTAATCTACACCAAAATAATATACATTATACACATTTAAACTGACTTGCATTGGAAAAACAGGCATTTTAACAATAATTGTAGATATTAACATTGAGTAAAAGTAATGTTTTTTTTAACCCAACCCTTTGCCATAACTCTAACTTCAGACCCTAAAACACATCAGCCAAAACAATGGCCTTCTTTCAAAATTGGTGACAGGGAAGATGTCACCATTCATCATATTTTTCAGGAATAACACAATTTTTCTTACACATTGCCAATGTACGTGAGATAGAGTGAGGTGTGTATCATACCATATGTGTTAATTGTCAGTTATTCTATTACACCTCCATAGTGACATGCCAGTTTCACTGGAAAATCGATTTTTCAATCTAACCATTATGAGTCAGGTTTTTGCATTAATTTACTGCAATACTTCAAAGGTATATGTTCTTTGGACCATGGTTGAAACCCTGTCAAAACAGGTTGGAAAAAAGTCACATGGGAAATTATGATACATTTAATGCCTAGGCCTTCAGGACAATCTTCCTGTAATTAAACCACATTCTAATAACCTCACCATGACACTACAGGGGTATAGGCTATTGTTATTCAACGTAACCACCCCATATTCACAGTGATGATAATCCATTTGCCATGGATTTGGTCAACTCCTTCTTATAATTTCAAACTTGAAATGTCCTCCTGGAGAAATGAGTTTAAATATGAAAAATGAAAAAAACAAAAATGTAACTTCACCATCAAATGTATTTCTTCTCTTCCATTTGCCATTCTGCAAAAAGTAAAATTTTAACCAACTAATCACGACACTCGAACTAAAAAAAAGAGACAGTGCTAGGTCAGGTGTCTTCAACAGCAAACAGGATTCACTCGAAATTCTGAAAGCCTTCAGTTTACCCGGAGACAGCCCAGGTGAACAATCTGATTGGATAAAAGCTTTAATTTATATCAGCTGCACTAGAAGCATCGCACCTGAATGGAGAGAGAGAGTTGCAATGAAAATACATGAATAGACTGATGGGAATGAACTTGGTAAAATACATATAGTGTTAATAAAAATATATATTAAATAAATAAAAATATAATTTTCTGACCATCTTTAGGCCAGCACAGAAGGCCCGCCCCTGTGAGAATAAAAATCTTTATTGAAATGAATTGAATGACAGTTATGCAAATCAAGAGAATAGTATAATAGAAATTACAATAACTAACAGGTATCATATTTTACACACGTGGTCATACAGAAAACACAACATAAAAACAACATAGAAAACACTACAATAACATTAAACCTGGGTCTTAACCTGGGTCTTAATGGAGGAAAGACACAGAGCCCTATTCATGGTGTCACACACAGCTACAGGAGCAGAACTACAGTGCACAGATACAGATGAACAACAGTACTTGGATACAGAAACAGACCCAGGGGCCTCGTAAAGGTGTGAACACTGTAATGATGATTCAGGGGGCCCTGAGGTAGAGGGCCCTGGAATGTATGATTTATCGTGTTGTTGGGGCCCATGCATGGTTTCCTTCATAGAAATCCTGGCTAGGCACCTGATTGTCCCCATGTGCAGAAGTTTGACACCAATATCCCCCCTCAAACCACACAATCATAAAAACTAAAAAAATTATGTTTATAGAAATATGTATATGTATAAAGAAAAATGTATAAATGTTGAGAAATTTATCTTACATTTACCGATTAAGGAATACAAATACACACATTACAATTACCGACTAAACTGTGACGCAATGCAAACACATAAATGATTGAATGCAACACTGCCTTACAAAGGCTTACCGCAGTAACTACGAAAAGAGTGAAACTTAAAAAACCCTATCCTAACTTAGGTCAAATCAGCAGTCATGGTTTTTGGGCATAACAATTACTTCATGAAAACATGTACAATTTGTTCAATATCACTAATATACTTATAACTCATTGGGCTGGCCAGTTTTAAGCCATTTTTTAAGTGTCAATTTTTGTGTAGTTACTGTGGTCAGCCTTTGTATGGCAAAATAGTATATTCTAGATATTGTCAAAAATATACCACACAATGCTGTTTATTAAGTATATTATTAACAGAGATTTTAATAGATATGCTTAGGTAGGATAAATGTGGTTTAAAATCGTTCATGCTTTTTGTAATTTCTATATGATTTAGTTAATTAAGGAGTTTGTTTCCTCACATCTCCCTCAGGAAACGAGTTTATAAAATGTCCCTGATTGGCCTGTGTATTCTTAATAAGGTTATATAAATTAACACAAATTGTTCCAGAGACAAGAAAATATCATTTAAATACATGAAAGTATTCACCCAATCCCTGCCCCTAAAATTATATTTTATTTGAAATTTACACATGAAAATATAAACAAATCTTTGATGTTTCAAATTACAATGATAGGCTTAACAACAAAGATCTAATTACAAGTAATGTTGCTAACAGTTACATTATTTCTTTAAAGGTATTACAATGTTAAATAGTACAATAAGTCATATTTCAGGGTGGTTGCGATCTGTTGGTTTCCCTTTGGTGGTGTGGTCTTGGCAATGTGGGTGGGTCTGAATCATGCCTGTTTGCTCCTGCCCAAGGTTTTCTTTGTGAATGACCATGTCTCCAGACTTTCCTTGTCTCAGTGCCCTCTTTGCCATGCAAATTAACTTAACATTTCCACTGCATTTCAGCCCTGCCACAAAAGGACCAGCTGCCATCATGTCAGTGATTGTCTTGTTAACACAGGTGAGTGTTGACGAGGACAAGGCCGGAGTTCACTCTGTCGTACTGGTTGAGTTGGAATAACAGTCTGGAAGCTTTAAACGGAGGGTGCTTGAAATAATTGTTCTTCCTCTGTCAACCATGGTTACCTGCAAGGAAACAAGTGCTGTCATCATTGTTTTGAACAAAAAGGGCTTTACAGGCAAGGCTATTGCTGCTAGTAAGATTGCACCTAAATCAACTATTTATCGGATTAGAACATCAATGAGAGTGGTTCAATTGTTGTGAAGAAGGCATCAGGGCACCCAAGAAAGTCCAGCAAGAGCCAGGACCATCTCTTAAAGTTGATTCAGCTGCGGGATCGGGGCACCACCAGGGCAGAGTTTTCTCAGTGAATATGCACGCACAGTGAGGCAAAGACTTTTGGAGGAAGGCCTCATGTCAAGAAGGGAAGCAAAGAAGCCACTTCTCTACAGGAAAAACATCAGGGACAGACTGATATTCTGCAATAATGTGTGGGGTTGCTTCTCAGCTAAGGGAGTGGGCTCACTCACAATTATGCCTAAGAACACAGCCATGAATAAAGAATGGTACCAACACATCCTCCGAGAGCAACTTCTCCCAACCATCCAAGAATTGTTTGGTGATGACCAATGCCTTTTCCAGCATGATGGAGCACCTTGTCATAAGGCAAAAGTGACTTGGAGAACAAAACATCGAAACTCCCCAGGCCTAATCCCATTGAGAACTTGTGGTTGATCCTCAAGAGGCAGGTGGACAAACAAAAACCCACAAATTCTGACAATTTCCAAGCATTGCCCATGCAATAATGGGCTGCCATCAGTCAGGATATGGCCCAGAAGTGATAGCATGCCAGGGCGGATTGCAGAGGTCGTCAAACGAAGGGTCAACACTGCAAATATTGACTATTTGCATGAACTTAATGTAATTGTCATTAAAATAATTTGACACTTATGGAATGCTTGTAATTATACTTCAGTATACCATAGTAACAACTGACATATAGATCTAAGAACACTGAAGCAGCAAACTTTGTAAAGATCAATACTTGTGACATTCTTAGAATGTTTGACTATGACTGTAGTGTATATGCTGGGGGACTAGGGTTATTCTGTCCTTTCTCAGTCCTCACTTAAGTGTCATTGACATGTGACGGGGGACAAGAGACAGTTTATATATTTATTTTTGGGGTCAGAGTTGTATTGAGGTATTAGACATAAGGTACTAATGTTTCAGATGTCATGTTGATCCTAGGAGGACCCAAACCCTTGGAACATGCTTCAGGACCATGTGGCCTGATGATTCCTTCCTGCACCCAGTCTGTGCTCACCCCGCTGTGCTGGTGCCCACGTCACTGCTGTTGGTGATCACGTTTCCAGCTGGTGACTCCAGCTGTACATCTCTAGAGCACATCCAGTTGTCCCTGCCTAAGATCCCTGAATTGTGTTGATGCTACACAAAGATTGTGGTCACATACCACCCATTCCTACAGTGCCTTACGAAAGTATTTTATACATTTTGACCTTTTGCCACATTTCAGGCTGCAAACATAAAGATCTAAAACTGTAACTTTTTGTGAAGAAGCAACAACAAGTGGGACACAATCATGAAGTGGAAAGAAATTTATTGGATATTTCAAAAAAAAATTACAAATAAAGAACTGACAAATTGGGAGAGCAAAATTATTCAGCCCCTTTAATTTCAGTGCAGCAAGCTCTCTCCAGAAGTTCAGTGAGGATCTCTGAATAATCCAATGTTGACCTAAATGACTAATGATGATAAATAGAATCCACCTGTGTGTAATCAAGTCTCCGCTCTGCTCTGTGACCTGCACCTGCTCTGTGATAGTCTCAGAGGTCCGTTGAAAGCACAGATAGCATCATGAAGAACAAGGAACACACCAGGCAGGTCCGAGATACTGTTGTGGAGAAGTTTAAAGCCGGATTTGGATAGAGAAAGATTTCCCAAGCTTTAAACATCCCAAGGAGCAATGTGCAAGCGATAATATTGAAATGGAAGGAGTATCAGACCACTGCAAATCTACCAAGACCCGGCCATCCCTCTAAACTTTCAGCTCATACAAGGAGAAGACTGATCAGAGATGCAGCCAAGAGGCCCATGATCACTCTGGATGAACTGCAGAGATCTACAGCTGAGGTGGGCAAGTCTGTCCATAGGACTACAATCAGTCATATACTGCACAAATCTGGCCTTTATGGAAGAGTGGCAAGAAGAAAGCCATTTCTGAAAGATATCCATAAAAATTGTAGTTAAAATTTTGCCACAAGCCACCTGGGAGACACACCAAACATATGGAAGAAGGTGCTCTGGTCAGATGAAACCAAAATCGAACTTTTTGGCAACAATGCAAAACGTTATGTTTGGCGTAAAAGCAACACAGCTCATCACCCTGAACAGACCATCCCCACTGTCAAACAAGGTGGTGGCAGCGTCATGGTTTGGGCCTGCTTTTCTTCAGCAGGGACAGGGAAATGGCTAAAATTGATGGGAAGATGGATGGAGCCAAATACAGGACCATTCTGGAAGAAAACCTGATGGAGTCTGCAAAAGACCTGAGACTGGGACGGAGATTTGTCTTCCAACAAGACAATGATCCAAAACATAAAGCAAAATCTACAGTGGAATGGTTCACAAAAAAACATATCCACCTGTTAGAATGGCCAAGTCAAAGTCCAGACCTGAATCCAATCGAGCTCTCCATCCAACCTCACTGAGCTCGAGCTGTTTTGGAAGGAGGAATGGGCAAACATTTCAGTCTCTCGATGTGCAAAACTGATAGAGACATACCCCAAGCGACTTACAGCTGTAATCGCAGCAAAAGGTGGCGCTAGAAAGTATTATCTTAAGGGGGCTGAATAATTTTGCATGCCCAATTTTTCAGTTTTTTATTTGTTAAAAAATTTGAAATATCCATTAAATTTCATTCCACTTCATGATTGTGTCCCACTTGTTGATTCTTCACAAAAAATTACAGTTTCATATTTTTATGTTTGAAGCCTGAAATGTGGCAAAAGGTCGAAAAGGGGCCGAATACTTTCGCAAGGCACTGTATCTCCATTTATGTACATGGATGGTTCTGTTGTTTATCACACAGTTGACCCAAGGCTGGTTCTGTTGTTTATCACACAGTTGACCCAAGGCTGGTTCTGATGTTTTTCACACAATTGACCCAAAGCTGGTTCTGATGTTTATCACACAGTTGACCCAAGGCTGGTTCTGATGTTTATCACACAGTTGACCCAAGGCTGTGTCTGTTGTTTATCACATAGTTGACCCAAGGCTGTGTCTGTTGTTTATCACACATTTGATCCAAGCCTGGGTCTGTTGTTCATTGTACACAGTTACAAATTACACGCAAACACAGTATGACACACCGGTTGACCCAGTTCATGTGGCAGGTTGCGCTAGCAAGCATTCTGCACCCTTAATGTGGAGAGTGCTGGGTAAAGATCTCAGTGGTCATTACTCTGTCCTGTCTGGCAGCCAAAGTGCCTTGCAGCTGATGTGTTTGCAATAAAGAGGAACCGGCGGAGCACGGTAACCATGGAATGCTTTTCTCAATGCAAAGGAATCTCTAGAGCAAAAGCTGTTTTTCTCATATTCTCAAGGCATATATGAATTACCCCCATGAGGGGGTATCGTTCTGACATTTGGCAGTGAAGAGCATTGTGCAGACGCCCGCTGTGTCCATTTTTTAAAACACCACCGTCTACGTAAGCCGGTTCAAAACAAACGAAAGCACTTGATGGCAGAATGGGCCATTGTGGCCTCTGGAGGACAGACAGCAAACCCATCGAATAACTAAAAAAAGTAATGAGCTATTTTTCTGAAACCTGCAGTATTATGCTGTAACATGCTGTATGGACGCACAACTAGAAACATATACTTTGGGTCCTTCCTCCCCGGCCAAGCAGTTGGAATGCCTCTTTACCCGGAGAAAGGGCCAGTCATTGTGACCCCACGGTGACCCTGCCAGTGTGTGTGATGGGAGCTGCCACAATGTGGGAGAAAATGTTATAAATTACCAACCAGTGACCTTTGACTTAACAGATTTCATAATTTATAGTATGACTGGCTGGGGCATCTGTTGCAGCCTAGTGGAGTGGTTAGTGTGTCTGAGAGGGGGGGCTGGACGTTGTGGGGGGATACAGGTGCGATCTTGACAAATGGCTCTTTCAGAGGGATAAAATATGGGCCACAAACTTTGACCAAGGTCACTATATCTCCATAATAGCCATAGTATGTTTTTTCTATCTGCCGCAGAGCTGCATGCATTTGGTATACTTTAACCATGTGATCTGCATTTTTAAGTTGAGAAAATCTAGTTTTCAGTTCGATTACAAACAGGAATTTCACTTGTAGTGCTTACTAGCTAACATTAGCAAACAAGCTAATGATTGAAAAGGCTATTTACACATCTGAAAAAGTAATAGCTAAAGAATGGATAGCTAGGTTACACTACGAGATTTGCCTCTGAAGTACATTATGTACCCTACATATTCAAGAATGGCTGTGTGTCTAAGACAGGGCTGCCCGGCCCTATTCCTGGAGATCTACAGTCCAGTAAGTTCTCTTTAACTCTAATTTAGCACACTTGATTCTATTAATTAGCTGGATGAAAAGCTGCATCAATTTAGTTACAACTGGGGTTGGAGAGAAGAGCTACAGGACAGTAGATCTCTAAGAACAGGGTTGGGCATCCCTGGAAGAGGACATGCGTAAGGAAATTTGTGAGTGACATGGGGTATGGAGGAAGAGGTGACATGGGGTATGGAGGAAGAGGTGACATGGGGTATGGAGGAAGAGGTGACATGGGGTATGGAGGGAGAGGTGACATGGGGTATGGAGGAAGAGGTGACATGG
>JACXGM010010651.1:0-16003 GCA_016801145.1 Umbra pygmaea | reverse complement strand
TGAACATTGTTGGACAGTTAAATCTCTGTTATTTGTACTCAAATTAGTAGGTCTTTGTTTTTGATTGTGTCGAACAACAGAATTTCATGTGAATAAAAACAATTGTTGATATATATGAGCTAACCCTGTTTTTGTCCTATTGCTGTAATTAGTCACATTTGTAAAATGTTCTAGTTTACTGGCAATTTCAAAGTTAGTTTGTGGTAATTCATTAATTTAAGTATGATAAAAAAAATCTGATTGGTTTATGTTATTTAACAAATTTAATCAGACTGATTGCCAAGGTTGTTGAAGAAGATTATCTAACCTTTGTTAGCTCTGATTGATTATAGATATAGCGATTAGAAAAAGACAAAATAAGGCCCATGTGTCCCAGTGTACTGTAGCAAAAAACAAAACTGGGGCCTGTAGTTTTTGCTCTCTGTAACTTAACCCTGTACATGTTGACAATCTATAGACTGCATTTTAACCAATTATGTCCTATTCACATTTTCATATCAATGCGCTTTCATTATATTTTACCACATTTTTACCCTAGTCTGGTAAACAGCCCTCAACTAGACGACTCTATTAGCATTATACAGTAGCTCTATTAGCATTATACAGCAGCTCTATTAGCATTATACAGCAGCTCTATTAGCATTGTACAGCAGCTCTATTAGCATTATACAGTAGCTCTATTAGCATTATACAGCAGCTCTATTAGCATTATACAGCAGCTCTATTAGCATTATACAGCAGCTCTATTAGCATTATACAGTAGCTCTATTAGCATTATACAGCAGCTCTATTAGCATTGTACAGCAGCTCTATTAGCATTATACAGCAGCTCTATTAGCATTATACAGCAGCTCTATTAGCCTTGCAGTTGATCAGAAAAATCATTTTCTTTCCATTAAATACAGCCTGTCAAATTGCTAATGTTTAGGTGTCGGCTGCTGCATTTATTTAAGACATTTTATGTGGCCTGTCAGGAGTGATGTGTTATCACGCTGTTTAAATATGCTACGGGAGGAAAGTGGAGAGAGGGCCCGGCGCTGTGTGCTTGGCGCCCAGCTGTGTGACCCCAGTGTCCGTGAATCTGCCTGGTCAAGAGGAGCTAGCAGCAGCACTCTATAAAGAAGGACAGATAAATTGCGCACAAGGTAACAAATAATGAGGCAAAGAGGTCTAAAAACTGGTACCTTTTCAATTATTTTTGCTGCCTGGCTACATGTTTTTCCGCTTTTCTCGAGGCCACAATTATTGCCTACCTCGTTATCTTTCTAAGACAAAGAAAAAGCTACCTGTTATTTGTTACTATTTACAGTGCATCTAGCGTTCTGGGGTAAGGTATTCCATTTTTCACAGCCTCATTGGCCAAATGCATTTGTCTGTACATCAGTCTCGCCTTTATTACAACTTTAATGGGTTCACATTTGAATTTGAAATGCAAAGCACATCACACATCTGTTTAGTCTTCAGCAAAAGTATCAGAGTTCAAAAGGAAATATCCAAGGGGAAATCAATATCCCAGCGTGCCTTGTCAAGTTCCATCTTTTTGAATTTGTCAAATTTGTGAACGATTGCTTAATGACTTTTTTTCAAAACTACGACAATATTTGGAAAACAGAAGACGTTGGCTTTAAAAATGTGTACACGTTTGTCTTGTTGGCCCCAATCACAAACTGTCTTTTAATCGTTTTCTCTAATCCCTCTGTCAAAGGTCTCACCTTGAAAAAGTCAGATAGTTGATGCACAGGATCATCAGGAAAAGACAGGAACTTCTTTTGCATTTATCTGCATAGTCATGTGTTTTTGTTAGCTACCTGGAGGTCCATGGGCCCTACATGACATGAGCAGGCCAGCTTTCTGCCTCCCTCTCTGGGGATGACATACTAGTTTTGCCAGGGTGATGTAGCATTCAAAGCCCCATGGGACCAACCTATACTTATTCCGACATCAAATTAAGGCTCAGTTCTTTACTTCTTTCAGAGAAAAGGAAAGGTTCCAGGCATCTCCGGAATATTAATGAGGCAGAGAGTGGAGGGAAAATGACTGAAGTTCTTTGTTTGATTTTGTTTGTTTGTGTGTTTCCCCTGGTCATACGTAGCAACCACTGTCAGATAATAGGTGAAGTACTGTACCTAGTGCAATGAAAGGTACAGCATAGTGGAGAATGAAGAGAAAACATTGTGGAAATGAAATGGAGCAGCAATGGTGTCGCACTAAGGTCAATATCAACATGAATACAGAGCCAATTAGCAATGCCACCTTACTAATCTTGCCCAGTAAGCAGGGTACCTTCATGGCACCCAACATCAACAAATTCTCTAAAGTAATTCACATCAACGGTTAACCAACAATTTTACCCAAGCTATTAAAAACAGAATCCCATCAACCAATTTTCTTAAAAACAAAACAAAAAACAGACTCTAATGGCGACACAAACGTAATTGTGCTCATCTGTTAATTCAAGTGCACGGTCATCTGACAAGGAAAATGGATAAAACGTACCATCGGAATTAATCTACATGTATACAGTAATAATGAGGCGACTTCCACAGGATGCTTTAGTACATTAACCAACCCCTCCAACCCTGGTAGGATATTAATGAGAGCTTATGACAACCTTGGCATATGAAATGAAGTAATCTTCAAAGTAATGGAGCTCCACGGTGTATGAATGTCCTTTTGCAACACTATATTTCAGATGTCCTGGTGAACACAGAGCTATCGAAATGTGTCCGTCTGTAGTATATGTAATATAATATAATGGGATGGATGGATGGTAGTGCAATTTTTATGATGGCCTATTTTGTTGTCAAACAATTTATGTGAAAAAAGAAAGTAGGCCTAACTGCTACGGTTAAAGATAGCTGTTTAATAAACATTATAACTTTAACGTTATTACAGCCAGTAAGGTCTGAGTTGATAATAGGGATTAAACAGAAAAACAATTATGTAGTAAAAACACCTGCCCTGCAATCACCTGAGTTGGATACCTGCCATAATTTGAATTTATCCCCTATTCCAAAACTAACAACGCCTGCATTGAGTAAAATGTGTATTACAAGATCAGCATATACAAGCTTCATTAAGGCATGAGTGAATAATATTGTTAACACAAATTAAAATCTGATACAACCTAATACAGCATACAGCCCAAACCGCAGCATTCAATTTCAACATAAAGTACACCAATGACACGATAAGTGAACATAGGGTGCACAAATCCGTTAAGAATCCAAAAAAATGAATACAAACACAAGCTTGAGTCTGTGTTTAACAACTGGCCACGGATGTTAGACTACACACCATCATGGGATACAAAAGTAAATTCAGTTGTCAACAAACGATACCTTTAAAATGAGTTCAACAACAGTTCTATACTCACTTCAACACTCACAAAGTTGCCATTCCAGAAGGATAATCAATTGTATTTCTAGAGTGCTGCTACAGACAAACAATATTACTGTATTCAACCATTCCCAGGCTGTATTTACCACCTCAAGATAGCAAGGTAAAATACCTTAAGGACTATTGCGCTGTCACTCACCATGTTATTATGAAGTGCTATGAGACATTTGGCATGACCATACCAAAATTAGATCTCCAGGACCTATTGTGGTGGTTTACAGTATTAGTAGTGTGGGCTACTGAGTACTGTAACAATTAGTTTTTTGTGGTTTGGTTTAAAATGTATTGGTATTGGTTTGTTTTGTTGTTGTGGAATATAGAGTTGCAATTGTACAGGTTAACCAGTGTTGGAGATGGCGCTACTTCGTTTCCTGTCCAGTGGGAGAAACGTTTCTTCCCTGGTGTTGCCACTGATCTGAACAGGAAGTAAGACATCTTTAAAAAGACAGAAATATCCATGAGCAAGTTGTGAATTTTTTCCTTCCTAATATTTATGATTAGTCAAATAAAATTATCCAGAACTTTTTGGTAACAAGAAAAATGGCAGTGAAAGTTTCTATGTTTTTGAGTGCCCTGCCAGCCATCCTGCCACAATACCTAAAAAAAACAAGGCATGCCATCCTGATTTATCTCCAAAATGTAATGCTACACTATCAAGATGATAACAGCCTGGCATGGGAACTGCTCACTACTTAACGTAACTCTACAATTCTACCCAAGTTACCATTTGTAAAGCATAATCACAAACAACTTGTGTTTATATTTCCATGTTCTTTCGCTAAATCGGCTCGACCCACTGCTTTGCATAGCCAATCACATTCATAAGGATTACACTGTGGTAAAACGGCCTTTACCGACGAACTACAGATATTCTCTTACTGCTCAGAAATATTAGGAAACGTAATTTATAGAACTATAGAAATCAGTTGGAAATTGGCTACACTGACATTAACATTACCAAACTATTTTCCGATTAGCTAGCTACACTGATGGCTAGCCTTGTGACCAATGTGACCAGTGTCACCACATCTTTATGAACATCTGAACTGTCTGCCATGCAGAACTAATAACCTCCAACCAAACCAGGATAAAAAAGATCTGACCAATTAATAAAACCCATCCGTAAGCTACTGTAAACGTCCACCCATTTGACTGTATGTGAAAAAACTAGAATGGTAAGAGTGTGTTCTAGAAGTTGCTCTTAACAACATAGAGTACAACAGCCCATTAAAACCAGGTGGAGATGGAGCAGTAGCTTTCTAGCTCGTGTTTCCGCTGTTTGCCTGGTCATTGAAATCATTTGGGACCAGGGAATGAAAAAGTAAAAATAAAATATCATAGACCTCCGGCTATATTTAGACTCTGCTGATCCAGCAGATTGGCCAGAACCTCAGGATTTATGGTACTGAGCTTCCTTCCGTTTAGGAGCCACCTTAATGAAAATAGGTTTGACGCTGAAGCCGAGCGAGAGCAGCAAGTCTGAGACAACAGTAGTGTTCTTCCTATTTTACCGACAATGACAACAGCAGCTGTGTTAGAACCAAAGCACGTAGCAGCTGATTATATACTTTACATAAGGTTAGGTTCAAACGGATAAGGTAATAGCAAAGTTATTCTGTGAGATGAAACTCTGCTTCCGGAAGAACCTAAAAACAGACAGTGATTGATACAGCTGGTGAAATGAAATAGCACAGTGTGAATGCTTCTGATGTGCGGGTAAGCATGGAACACTCATTAAAATATCTACCTATAAAAGCAGCTCGCTGTGTCAAAGTGGGCTATGGAAGCTGTAGCTCGCTGTGTCAAAGTGGGCTATGGAAGCTGTTGGCATTATGTAATCCAAATATGGTACAATGGGTTTGCAACTCTGAGCAAATAAGATGAACACGATTTCATGTCACCTCAGACGTCTTTGTGACTCTGATTCTGGTTCTTAAGAGATTCCTGAGTTGTCTTATTGTGCTTCGCTCTGCTCAAAACCTGGATTTATAGGAACACAATCCAACACACACGCCCATCTCACACGACTTCTTCCGTAACGGCTCTTTATGAAAATGTACTTCAGACTGTTTTTTTTAAATATTTTATTAGGGGACATCTATAGCTGTCAGGGGGGGTGTTCTCTGAGAGTGTGTGATTAATCTGCCCATGGCTCCCTGCCTGGCCCATTTTTCAGGTCCCTGTTGTTTAAGAACCTGTGGATGCTGCCCCTCGAGGGCGTATGTGCATTTCCCCTTGGTGTTTATTGATATTCTGTTTCCCTAAATACAGCGCTATCCGTCTCCGCTGTCACATCCCAGGGATGGACCGGAGGGCCACGGGAGAGCTTATAAAAAAATGCAGAGTGATTGATAGGCAATCTGCGCATCTGTGTCGTCCACAAGCTCCACCTCTAAGATTACAAAGGGAGAGCGTCTTTGTCTTCACATACGTTGAATTGCATTAATAGCCAATATCCTGCCACTAATTGCGGAGAGTTTAGGGCTTTATGTATACAATGATTACATTTTCAGTCTGAATCCCCAGTCCTGTGCCCCCCCCCCGGTAGCGTGGCAGCTGTCAATGGCTTTCATGACTCTGGCTGGAGCACTCAGCTGCCACAACTTCACATCCACACCCAGACACTCAGGGGCCATCTGCAACATGACTAAATGACATTCAGGTTTCAAACTTCCGATATTTAATCCTTTTGGTGTTTATTTGACAAACTGTGATAACCTAAAACAGGACTAAATTTTTTCAATGTTGTTATTGTTTCAACGTGTGGATATTTTGTACAATCCATACTGCATGTTTTGTCCAAAATGACCGTGTGTTTTGTCCAATCCGTACCGTTCACATTGTCTTGAATTCCAGTCGACTGGCACTTGATCTCCATGAGAAAGTGGGAGTAGTGAACTACCTTGTTTTGAGATGTATTGAATTCATGTAGTGAATTCATAATTCACAGATGAAGTGCTACAACACTCAAGGTCTCTCTTAACCCCTGGGAAAAATAGTGGTCAAAAGAAGCCTGAATGTAGAAGTTTTAGACACATACCATTTGATCTTTCAATATCTAATTTAGCAAAACTGTGAAATACTCATTTACATGATAATCTTAATATCACCAACAACACCTAAACTGTCACCTCACCGTCATGGGATACCGCGGTGAATCTTGTTCACACCTGCATTCTTGTTGATATGTTAGCATGTTGGTTTAGCATTTCTGATAGAGCTTTGAAAGGCATATTGATGGTTTTAAAGAGATTCAGATTCAGGTTAATGCTGACTACCAGGTTTCTGATGACAGTTTGTTTTCTTAGGTTAGTATTTCAAAGTTCGATTGAGGTAGATGATAAACCTTTTAACCCTCACATCTATGATTTTCAGATGCGTCATTCAGGGGTTAAAGATAAATGAACGGCAGGGATGTACTATTCACCTGGTGTCGAATATTCTGTAGTTTGTCTCTATCCTTCATTGTTCATCGTGTTGGTTAGCCTCTGGAGACAATGGTCTTATAATGGATTTGAGAGCCCTAGTTGTACCACACATGTAACACCTGCAGTGTAATATCCTTGTGCAACTGCAAGTGTCAGAATCCTCTCACAAGCAAAGTGAAATTGAAAAATTAAGAACCCAAAGAACGTGAAGTGCAAATGGGCCATGTTTGATTTAATTTATTTTTTGCAGTTAAGCTTGTAGGACACTTTGAGGTCAGCGGAGTTTGACAGCGGAATGCAGACGTACAGTCAACAGCTTTCCTACCCGTGAATACTTTATCACAGTACAAGACACAACAGGCAATGAACTCTCTGAAATAGGGTACAGTCAAGTTCGTCCTCAACAGTGGGCATCCTAAATTCCCCCTGGGCCCAGGCTGAAGGGCCCAGGCTGAAGGGATGAGTTAATTTGTTTCAAAACGCCTACATGCAGGTTTCGATCATTTTGAAGGAATAGTGAAGTCCAGGGTATTATGTTTTTCCCCTTGCCGCGAAATAAGTTCTTCCTTATCAGTGAATTGCATTTTTCCATTGTTTGCTGGTAATTCAATTAGGAAGATGCCATCTCTGCAATTAAGCGGTTCATGTGTTTCCACATTTTGAGTTGTGATGAGAGTTAACCCCACCCCCAAAAAAATATGTGAAATTCACTTCTAATGTGTGATAAGGGTTCTAATCACCATGCTGGCAATTGTTCTAGTCGTGAGAAATTACAACTTCCTGACAATGTACAGTAACAGCCAATTCAGGAGTTTTCAGAGGCTACTTTATAATCTTGCGTTCGTCAGCTGAACATCCTACCCTAACGTGTCTTTTCTGGATGAAAGGATGATCGGGTCTGATATCCTACAGACGACTCACCGTCTTAATGCAGAGATGAGTCATCCATTTGCGTAGCCTCTCTAGCTGAACGTTGATATTGTCAAACAGCACTCAATCGATTAATTCAAAAGCTTTTGGTTAAAGTTGGCAAGTCATACAGGCTGTTTTGGTTGTATATGTAAATGGTTGGATTAGAAATACAAAGAGAGTCAAACATTGCTTTGGCAGTATGCTTTTTCAAGATGAATTTGGAAATCTATGTTTAGGCTGCAAGAGGGTTTGATAGATTTCTCATTTAGTACATGTCAGAACACTTTTTGGCTGCCTTACAGCTGCGCGATTGGGAGACTAGAGTTTGCACAGTACCAATAACTGAGTGACTGAGTATTGCTTCCTTGTCTATGGGACTCTACCAACAGTACTAATAACTGAGTGACTGAGTATTGCTGCCTTGTCTTGTTGCAATCTAGGGTTTCCTTGTGGCTACTTGAGAGCCTGTGAGCTCAATCGAGGTAGAAGTTCAGGGAGTAAATTCCTTCTGGCACATAAGGATTCAGGTCTATACTACCTGGGTGTACGAGCATCAAGTTAGCTACTAGAATGTCATCAGATGTGCTTAGAAAAACACAGCCTTTAGCTCGACAATATGATGCAGTGGCCTAATTATTAATTCCTATATATTGTAATCAAAGTAGAGAAAAACAGATATATTAGTTTGGGATCTATAACAGTATTACTAGTTCCTTGTCCAACATGTTCAAGGAGAATTAGAGAAGCTTCCTGGGTGGCTTCCGTTCCTTTTTCATAACACCACTCTGAACACTAAAGTCCCTACTGTTTTCATTATGATAGCATTCAGCCACATATTCGAGACCTTTCAGAGAAAACCTTGAGATTGTAGTGTGTAGACTTGTTTCTTTGACGCAACCTGCTGAGGTAGAACACGAGAAGATTTCGAAGTCACACCTGAGGCTTTGCAAATGTAGCTGCAATTGTTTAGGAACATCTTGAGAAATGTGTATCGCGGTGACATTCTTTACGTGTAGGTGACTGGGCTGGTCTGGTTTCTGAGCAAAGTGCTCACGCACCCAGCTCTAGACGCCACGGATGACATTCCATGACACACCCACAAACACGTGATTGTCGTTTCGTAGACATGACCATGTAAATACAACCAGTATGGAATTGATTTTGTCTAGACTTGAGCTTTTCTCGAGAGGTCTAGTAAATGAGCCAGAAAGCTCTCGGAATGTAAACAGAACCTTGGTCTAAGTTGAAGCAATTTGACTGGGATGCTAGCTGTTGATTTGAGTGATCCAAACTGGTCAGCATCACCCAGGGAGTCATTAACAGCAGGGATCTACAGACTCCCTCAAGTGCCTGCAAAGCTAACAGGGGTTGTTAGGAACAAGCCTATGAGGAGGACTTGCGTAGGATCTATAGATGTCGGCAGTTGTTGTGATGAGACAGGGTGGTAGATATAGTTGAAAATTACAAAATTTGGCAAAGAATAACTGTTTTTTTATCAGAGAAACCTATAATCGCAGTCCATCTCATCCAATAGGAATATATGGTAAATTTTTACAATGTCATTTATACACGAGTCTAAAGGAGAAATGGTTTGGATTGCAACAGCTTTATTGTTCAATTTGATGCAATAACTCCCCTTGGATTGTCTGGTTTAATTCTAATATGGGCAAGAATAATATCATAAAATTAGACCCTAAGTGAATTTTATTTTTTTACGAGCCAAGGCACAATGTGATAACGTGATTATTACAGAAAAGTGCTGTGCAATTAGGCCTGCTCACAAAACAAGTGTTACAATAAAGCAATAGTTCTAAATATTGTAAATATTATAATTATTAAATGTATATTTCTAGTATCCTTGTCTAATAATGTTGTTTATAATGTTGTGTCTTCTATTTTTGTGTTTACAGAACAGTAGCTGAGAGTCTATGATCTTGTGGCCTGCTCCCAAAATAAACCATTGTCTCAATTGTCTATTGATATTATGTAGAGTAGATGTTGCTTTTGACAGTAGTTACGGACATCTTAATAAAATCCAAAATTGTACCATTTATTTTTAGTTTTACCTTTACTTAACCAGGCAAGTTGACTGAGAACACTTTCTCATTTGCAGCAACGGCCTGGGGAGAAGTGGGGAGAGGGGAATATAATAGCCAATTGAGAGATAGGGATGATTAGGTTGCCATGATGGTATGAGGGCCAGAATGGAAATTTGTCCAGGACACCAGGTTAACACCCCTACTCTTATTATTAGTGCCATGCGATCTTTAGTGACCACTGAGAGTCAGGACACCCATTTAATGTCCCATCCGAAAGACGGCACCCTACACAGGGCAGATGTCCCCATCACTGCCCTGGGGCATTGGGATTGATATTTAGACCAGAGGGAAAAGTGCCTCCTACTGGCCCTCCAACACCACTTCCAGCAGCACAGGTCTCCTATCCAGGGACTAACCAGCCCCAACACTGCGTAGCTTTAGAAGAAAACCAGCAGTGGAATACAGGGCTCTATGCTGCTGGCAGAAAATCTGCTTGCAGAAAATTATGACTCCATTGAATCTCAATGGCTCCCTTAGCCAAATATATTGAATCCTAAAGTTGCCATGGAATCAATTGGAATAAAGCCTTGGGCAAATCCAAGGTCATCATTAGAGATTTATGGTTAGGGGGGCTAAGCCTCTACTAGGAGCCAACATTTTGGGGCCATTAAAAAACTCCTGGGGGAGCATGCCCCTAGACCCCCCTAGAAGAGGCTTAGCCCCCTATTCATAAATCTCTAGTGACGTCCAAGGGCAATACAGAATGTCACACTAACCCTAACATTAACCATAGTATTTTTATATTAGTTTACAGTTAATGTGTTAAATTGGACATCTTCTAAATCACGAATAGGTTGTGGATTTCCCAAAAACGCTAACATCGCATCTACAAACTGACCAATGGTAGACTTTAATGGGCATTACGTGATATGCAGGAACCCCCATGTGCAGTAACGCCCCCTTACTGCAGCATTGCAAATATAGGATATTGGATTGCACGGTTGACAAAAAAATAACAAGAAAGGAAAAAAACAATTGATTGAAATAAATAATGCACCTTTATTTCAGGGGGGGGCAAAAATATTTTTGGTGGCTAAGCCCCCCTAACATTGCTCTAGCAACGTCACTGGCCAAATGTACAAATCAGTCCTGCAGTTTCGAGGCTTGGCATTATTAGAGCAGTGAATATATTGAGCTGTCATGGGATGCGTGTTAATGTGTAATGCGTTCGTACACATCTGTAAACAGAAGCTGGTTGGCAGGTCTGGTGAGTTTCAATTGATCCATTGTGAGCCCTGCATTGTTTTAAAGCTACTACCTCTGCAACTCCAGAGTTGAAAGGCAATCCTGAAAGTCGACCGCTCAGAGTTTTTCCTCTCCTCAGAAAACAACACTAATGTGCAAATTGAGCGTTACACAATTGCTAAATGAATATTGTAGTTTAATTGCTGTGGAACAGCAACAGTAATATTAATTACGTTTCTCCAGCTGGGCTTTTAATTCTCTGGCACTTTGAAATAAAGTTTTTAAACCTGTGTGGAAAAAAAGCCAAAAAACATCCCAATATATACCAGACTTTTGAGAAGCCCTCAACTTATTGTTGGCTGAGAGGCAGTCAAAGGAGAGGCAGTTAGTAACTGCAAACTGTTATTCAGTGAATGCATGAAACTCATTAGAACGCCATATCTGAAATGATTAGGTGCATGTGGCTTTGAAATGGAACTGGACGTCAGTTTCTTTAATTAACTGCAAAAACACGAAAGCAATTAATCTTTCATTAAATACTAGCTGAAAAGCCTCTTCACTTTGAACGAGGCAAAGTTTTCCAGCCCCGCCTCGTCACATCTCAAATGTTTAACTGCTCCAATAGTCTTCAGTAGTGGGACTGTTTTTCTCTACTCTCCACTTTCATTGGTAATTGGTGGACATAAATCACGGTTCGGGAGGGTTTAGCTGTGGGAGGGCTTGTCACATAATGGATGCCTCAATGGGGTGTCCATCTTGGTTACGGAGCCTCAATATCATCTGCAATCTGTCCTTTATGCTTGACTTTGGCGTGACAGATATCTTTCATATGCCTAAAGTGACATGGTGGATCTTCAAACTGCATTACGGAGCAGAAAGGCACTGAGGGCTCGGTTCAACAATACAAGGTTAAGACAATGTGAGTTTCCATGCTGAAGTGTTTGAATATTAACACATTTATGGGACCTGCACATTGCTAGATTCTGCAGAATTAGAATAGAAAATTGCTTAGGAAATCAAGCTATATTACCCATGAATTATTTTTTAAATGTCTACATCAATAGAATAGATGTCAAACATTTATGTTTACTTTACACATTTACCTGAAAATCATTAGGAATCTGTTTGTTTTCTCCCACAATCTCTCTGGCCACTCCCCCAAGCTTATTTATTTGTATTTTCTTCACAATGTCATAGCTCCCTCCTTGTTAGGATGATACCAAACAACGTCCCCATCTTCTGATTGCTGGTCACAACCTTACAGCTGGCAGCAGACAGTTTTAATGTGAGCCGACATATGTACACGACCGACATAGCCTGCCTGACATTATTCAGACAGTCTGGATACGCCCTGTGTTATTTGTTTCCTTCAGGAAGTTGCCAAGCCAGGTGTGTGATTTGACAGCGATTGCAATGGCACTGTGAAATTGCAAGCCATTCATTCAGGGGCCCTCATACATGTTTATAGCATCTCATTTTATTTCTTTTTCCATCTCCTCCTCATCTCTGTCTGTAATGTACGGACAGGAAGCAGCCTTTTGCTGTAATGTGGAACGTTCAGGGGCCTCCAACTACAGCGCTGATAGAAATGTAAATCTCTGTCAGCCTATTAATTTCAGTTAACCCAAAGAGTTCTCCACTTAATCACGACCACACAGGACACAATGGAGCCCTGTTCTGATAGCTGTATGTAATGAAACACTTGCCTAATAGAGAGCTTACAGGCGCTGGTGATAGCCGCGCAGACACTTGCCTAATTGAGAGCTTAGAAGGGCCTGTGTGGGAGCATCATAAATGACATCCTATGTACTGTGGTTAAGTTAGTGTACTAAGTAGGGAACAGGATAATATTTGAGATACAAACACAACCTGTAAAGGGGACATTTGTTAAGCACGTCAGACGGGACAGTGAAGTGGGAAGACGATGTTGGAAGGGAACTCGGAGGTCTAATGGCACCAAACTCTAAAGATGTACGGAGAGTTTATCTTTGACTTCAGCTCTACCAATGAGGCATCGCGTTAGACGTCAACGAGAACGTCGCAGCCCGTTGGCTGACTGATCGCTGCATGTCCTTTGAATCATGTTTCCGGAATCGGGACATTAACTAGCAGACTGCAGGGCTGACTGTTAGAAAAATGATGCAGGAATAAATAATAAGTGGCAAATTAAAAAATAAGTTTGTGCCATGACGGAAAGTTCCTGACAGAAATGTGGATGGTCTTCTCAGGCATCTCATTTATTTGTATTTACTGTATGTATTTATATATCCTTTCCACTTCTTGGTTTTTTAATGGAAAATGTCCCAGCTGAACTGTTGGGTGGTCAGGTTTTACATAAGGGTATATGTTTTAAAATATATACACCAATAAATATATATACAGCTCTGGGACGAATTAAGAGACCACTGCACATTTTTGTTAAATCATCCCCATGAAAACCTTTGGAATGTGATCAAGAGGAAGATGGCCACAAGCCATCAAATAAAACCAAGCTGCTGGAATTTATGTGCCAGGAGTGGCCTAAAGTCACTCAACATCACTGTGAAAAACTGGTGGAGAGCATGCCGAAATGCATGATAGCCAATTATTATTACTATCCAATCATTATTTGTAGTATTTCATAATACTTTGCATTTGATTCACATTATAGTAATTTAGCTGAAGCTCTTATCCAGAGTGACGTACACAGTAAATACAGGGACTACGCCCTGGAGCAACTTAGGGTAAAGCCCCTTGCCTAAGGATTCAACGACTTTTGGCACAGTCAAGAATCAAACCGGCAACCTTCCGACTACAAGTCTGAGTCCCTTATCACTGCGCCATCTGCGCCCCATATGTTGAAACATATATAAATACAAAATCAAATGAAAACATCATGAAAATAAATATTGGGACCCTTAACATAATATGTAGTTGCACCGCCTTTAGAGACAAGAACAGCAATCAAACACTGTCTGTAGCTCTGAATAAAATTTCTATACTTCTCCACTGGTATTTTTACCCACTCTTCTTAAGCAAACCACCCCAGTTCGTTTTCCACAGATATTCAATGAGATTTAGATCAGGATTTATGGAAGTACAATAATTTCTTCTTATCCATTCTGGTTGTTTTTTAGTTCAGTTTTGGGTCATTAATCTCCTGGAGGACTCATGACCTGTGAGAGGCACAGCTGCCTGACTCTGGGCTGTATGTTTCGCTTCAACATGCCTTCATACTCTTCTGATTTCATCATCCCCTGCACAGATTCAAGGCACCCAGTACCAGAGGCAGCAAAATAACCCCAAAACATTCCTGAGGCTCCTACGTGTTTCACGGTAAGGATGGTGTTCTTTTCTTTGAAAGCTTCATTTCTTTTCCTGTGAACATGGACTTGTTGTTGTTTACCAAAGCTCTACTTTTATCTGTCCAAAGGAAATTTCTCCATAAGGAATGTGGATTGTCCAAATGTCTTTTGGGAAACACCAGTCAAGGTTTTAGTGTTTCGCTTTCAGGCTGCGTTTACAAACTTGCAGGTCTCTCTCAAATTTCATGCGACCCCACCTGGGGGGTTTACAAACAGTCCAGGAGAAATATGTATTGAGGAAAAATTCTTCACATTTAAATAAATGGGTGGGCTGATTTGTGAGCGAAGTGCTCAGGCACCCAGCTCAAGATGTCTTGAATGACACACCCACAAACGCGCAATTGCCATCTGGAGACATGTCAATGTAAATTCGAACAGTATGGAAATTATTTTCTCTCGTTTCGAGCAGACTCAAAAATCTTGCTGAAATCAATTGGTATGTAAACGTACCTTTAAGCTTAAACAGACCCCGTTCTTGTAGGGGAGTTGAACCAGATGTTGTGTCCAGTCACACTAGATGTGTTTTCGTACTTCTAATCTTTCCTGATGGCAGAAAAAGACAGGTGTGGTGGGGGATGATTACAAAAACAATAGGAGCTATCGCTGTTGTAATGACCGTTCACACCTTCAAAGACAAGAAGTGGAGCAAGGCTTTCTGACTAATCACAGCACACTGTCTTCCAGGCGACAGTTAAGGCATCTAGAAAGAAAACCACCCATTCGACATGAAACCCCCCCCCAAAACACACAAAAGCGACATTGCAAAGTAACGAAAGCACCGACAAGTGACACGTGGGCCTAGAGGTCTGAATTGGCCATTAGAAATGTGGTCTTTCTTTCTTCTATCATGGAGCCCATTTTCATTTAGACAGAGACAGGTGGTGTGACACTGAGCTTGAACTTTGCTTTCACGTCGCCCTTCCTTTAATGTTTCCTTCCTTCTAACCTCCTCAGACGACTCTTAGGTTTTCCTGGCTGAATGAGTGATTATGCGATTGCAGTGGTTGGCACTGTAGCCTGGGTTAGACCAAAGAGGGGTGAATGGGTTATTTGATTAGAGAGATGGCAGAAGGGATATCGTATATGTATTTAGTTGGTACATATTGTTTTTAAAAATCAAGAATAAATACAGCATATAATAACAAATCTCCTGATAATTGCAATTAGATGTGGTCAAAGCCATGGCGCTGTGGCGTTAATCATGGCAGCAGGAGACTGTTGAGCCCAAACAGGAGAAGAGCTGGCTGACTGGGAGGCAAACAGGCTACAGAGGCACCGGATGGTCTGGTGTTAATTACACCTGTATCCATTATCACTTGTACACGTTAGGCTCCTTCTCTGGCTGTCTCACACACACTCACTCCTCATCACACATATACGCACACGTTTAGGAGCACAAATACTCAAACACACTATCACACATCCTCACACATACATCCGTACTGTACACACCCACACTATCACACATCATTACACACACGCAACCTCTCACCTCCTCACACACATTATGCACAAGCACACGCACCTTGTCACCCGCTGTCACTGCTAACCAACAGTGAAAAGGTGAGAGGGCAAACATACCGGACAGAGAGAGATAGATAGCGAGAGAGGTGGTGAGTGAGAGAGAGAGAGAGAG
>JACXGM010010650.1:14166-26186 GCA_016801145.1 Umbra pygmaea | reverse complement strand
CGGCCTCTTGTGGCCGTGGAGAGGCAACACCGGCCTCTTGTGGCCGTGGAGAGGCAACACCGGCCTCTTGTGGCCGTGGAGAGGCAACACCGGCCTCTTGTGGCCGTGGAGAGGCAACACCGGCCTCTTGTGGCCGTGGAGGGGGAGTGTACCAAACCCCTACAGAAGGGGTTTCCCAGTCCTCCTCATCAGACGAATCAGACCCACTTATGAGGTCAGGCATCTCGTCGTCATCGCTCTCATCATGAAGGGGGCTCGGATGGACGGCCCTCTTGGGAAACGGGCAGGCTGCCCTAGTGGGACTCTGGGCGGCCATCTTGGGACTCTGGAAGGAGGCCATCCTGGCCTGGGAAGAGGGTGCTGCCTTAGGAGGAGCTGTGGGTGTCGTTCGAGATCTGGCCAACAGGTAGAACATTCCGGACAACCTGGAGAAGGCGTTCCCCATACAATGGGTCTTCCTGGTCCATTTGCCGGAACCGGACAGTCCCCAGTTTACATTCAAGTACTCTCCTGTTCCACATCTCTTCCTCTGAACATGGGTCCTTCCTTAATTGAATGAAGGTTAAATCCCTCTGGGAACTGGGGCTGGTAGTGATCTTGAAATCAGGGCTGGTAGCCATCTTGGAACTCTGGATGGCCTTCTTGGGACTGGAGCTGGGAGCAAACATCTGGGAACAGGAACTGGGTGCCCTCTTTGGAGCTTCAAAAGGGGCAGGTGTCTCAAAGACACGACGGGGAAGGATGAAGTCCCCATCCATAGCCTCCCTGACTAAAAAGTCCTCATAGGAGGCTTCATAGAGGTCCCATAGAGGATCCTCCTGGGCCCAGCCACTGTAAAATGGCTCACTCCCAGCCATTTTCAATGTTAGGCGAGGTATTCTGTAACAAATCACTTCTCCAGTGTAAAAAATAACAATGTTTATTTTGAACAGTTATCTTCCCTAGGCAAAAGCACCGACAGTATCCAAGGCAGACTCATGAACAAAACACAGCAGGGTTCAGGCCAGAATAGCAAAACACAAGAGTTATGGCAAAAAGGGATTATCCAAGGCAGAAATATGTCACAGTCAACGCTAGGGTCAAACCGGAACAACAACACAAGATTATAATGCTCAGTAGAGAATTAAAATATACTCACAAATACCTCGCGAAGAGAGAATGGTGTGTGTGTGCCTTATATGTGGACTGGGTGAGTGCAGGTGTACAGAATTAGGCTGATTGAGTCCGGGCTATGGGAATTGTAGTTCCAAACATGCATGGCTAAGGAAGCTGTAGTCCACAGGAAGTATAACTGGGGAATGGGAATTGTAGTTCTAAACACAAGAGAACATGGAAGTGGCAGTTTCCAGGGAAGGGGAACTGGGAAACTTTACACAGGACAAGCAAAGGAACTATCTCTTTTTGTAGTTTAATTGGAATAGGGTCTCGTTGGAAATCTCTGGAAATCTCCACAGTGTCACTTTTGATCCTCTGAGCATAGCAGTGCGAACACAAGAGTCTTCAGGCATAGTGCCAACAACACACTAGGCATCTGGCTTAATGGATGACATATGTAACTGCTACAAACCACCAGAAGCTAGCTTTGGAAAGATAGAGTGCCTATAGATAATCATCCTACCCCTTTGATATCAAAACCCATTAAAATATATTTATTTGTTCCAGCTTTATTTACACATTCTCCCTTACAACATTCAAGTAACATAAAAAAAGGAAAGTTTAAAAACTAAAACTAGAATAGAACAGTGTTGGAAAAGTGACAAGTTCCATGATTTAATACTTTGTAGAGCCACCTCTTGCTTTAATTACAGCCATCTGTCCATTAGGATATGTCTCTATTAGCTTTGCACACCTAGATTGGGAAATATTAGCCCATTCTTCCTTGCCGAATTGTTCGACTTCAGCCAAATTTTGTTGTGAGTGGCGAAATACTGCTGTCTTCAAGTCCATCCACAGATTTTCTATTAGATTTAGGTCAGGGCTCTGATTTGGCCACTCAAGGACACTCACCTTGCTTTCCTTAAGCCACTGTGTAGTTTTTTGTGTTTAGGGTCTTTGTCATGCTGAGAAGTGAACCACCTGCCCATCTTCAGCTGTCTAGCAGAGGGACACAGGATTTCCTTAAGAATTTGGGCGTACTTGGCAACACCCATTTTTTTATTCAATCCTGACGAATTGCCCAGTCCCCGCTGAAGAGCAACACCCCCACAACATAATGATGCCACCACCATGCCTCCCTGTAGGTATGGTGTGTTTTGGGTGGTGTGCTGGGTTTGGCTTGCAGTTCAGTCCAAACAATTCAATCTTTTTCTCATTTGACCATAAAACCTTTTGCCACATGGCATTAGAATCTTCCAGGTGTTGGCCATTTTTCAGAAGAAGCTTTTTTCTTGCCACCCTACAGGCCAACTTTGTATAAACCGTGTGAGATTGTTGTCACAGACTGACCAATCACAGCCATAAAGACTTGTAAGTCGTTCAAAGTTGCCATTGGCCTCTTGGTAGCTTCCCTGATCAATGTCCTCCTGGCTTGTTCATCTAGTTTAGAGGGACGGCCAGATATAGGCAAGTTGTTGGTGGCGCCATATGCTTTCCACTTCTTAATAATGCTCTGAACGGTACTCAGAAAGATAGTTAAAGCCTTTAATATCTTTTTGTATCCTTCTCATAACTTGTCCCTTTCCATAACATTGTCCCGGAGCCCTTTTGAAAGCACCTTTACAACCATGGTGTATTCTTTGCTTTGCCATGCACTACTAGTAGTAATGCTCAAAACCACAAAAATTGATGTTAGGTCAGGGGCAATTAGCATGTTGTGTGATCTGGGAAGTGATTGGTTGTACCTGAGCAGGTTTTATAATGGTTATTTTAAGAGGCAGATCACTTATCCAAACCAGGTTTTTCACTAATTACATTTTATTAATTGTTCAGAATTTATGTAAATGTCATTTTCACTTCGATTTCGAGGGTTATAATGTGTAAATACAGCTGGCAAAAGTTTGATTTCATTTATTTTAATTTTCAAGGTGAAATATGACAAAGGGTTAGGAGTTTGACAGGTAAAATGATTTTCTAATGGCACTGTATATTTATGTCCTGTATGCAGCAAGGCTTTCATGTGAATTTGATATAGCATGAAGAATCATTGTGGACAAAGCTGTCCTACTTTATTATGAGTGTTTTGCATTACGTCTTGTCACACGTAACACTTAACGACAACGCTAGCAGAAAAAAACAGACCAGCACAGGACAAATGTGCAAAAAAAACAGATAATCTAAATCAGAATATTTACAGATGATTGCTACAGTGACATTTAATACAGTATAGCTTGTCAGGCCATCCACACAATAAACAATAAACACTGATATTTACAGTTAATATAAGGTGCTTGAGTAATTGATTGGCTAATTGTTTAAGTGGTTGAATTCTGTTCCAGTTTGTTTGCAGAAGCTTCCTCCTCTTACCGTGTTGTTGCTCCAGTAGAAACACAGCCAGTGTCAGTGACTAACGTCGAATGCTGGCTACATACTACGTCAAAAGGGCTATAAATAGACCCACTCTCTGGTATGTGATATGAATTCAATTCAGGGGTATGTTCTAGAACCATCCAATGTTTTATCGGGCACGACTGTGTATCATGTACCGAAATGTTGTTGTTTTTTCTTACAAAACGGAAGTGCTTTTGTAGCATAATTGTATTTTCCATTGACAATTGTGTGAGTGTTAAATTATCAGACAAATAATTTAAATGGATATATTCCCAACCAGAGTGGCCTTGCAGGCGGATCTCACAACATGTTCTGTCCTGTATCTGAGTCATGTTGATATCAGCTTGTCTCATGGGACAGGATTTGTACCAATACGCCCCTAGTTCCTATGGAAACGCACATCCAGTCCCCGCTGGTTTTGCCATCCACCTACGGTATTATAGACATGGTGATTGGCTAGAAGCCATATGGGTAGCCTATCTGTAATGGATGTGATGGGGGGGGGGGTGTTCAGTCCACAATGCTTAAGTAGTAGTTGGCTACCCTTGGTTCAGGTTCATGTGACATTTTCCTGGATGAAATCTTTTGAGGTGCAAAAGGTTTAAAGTTTTTCAAAATCTCCCTGTATTTTGCCTACCAATTTGGGTGGCTAACATATTGATAGAATTTTAATAATTAACAACATTTATTTAGTAAATCCCTTTTCACTTCAAATTTAACAATTAAATGTAAAATTTTGCTCCTGCTGGAGACTGATCTATCACGGAGCATTCCCATTGCAGAGTGGTCTAAGTCTCTGCATTGCACCACAACTGGCCTGACCTGGGTTCGTATCCTGGTTCCGGCATTCTGACTATGCCCAGAGATTCTGCTAGTAGGGGCGAAAAGTGGTAGAGCACATCCCGGGGTGGATGGGTAAGTAGTCAAACACACATACCTTGTCGTGTCACTCTCAGACGGCTTGGCGACACGGGCTTAGAAGAAATCAAACCAAACCCCCCCCATGTTTGAAGTGCCATGTTCTAACCAGGATGCTGTATGTGGCATAAGGTCATCGGTAGCAGCCCAGCAATCAATGAGAATGAACTTGGATAGTGGCCAAGTGTGGTCATTTAGCGTGATTTAATGGAGTTATCTGTTTTTGGCCTAGTGGTCTCTGGTACATATACTGCTGCAACCTGGGTTTGGTTTTGACCCACTGCTAGCTTTCCCACTTTTTCCTCCCTTATCAAATAATCATAAAAAAAAAAAAAAAGCATTTATGATTTTTTTAAACAAAACAATAGTGACCACTTTTAATTGTGGTCCATGTGGATGAAAAAACGTGTTCGGACAGGTCTCTTGGCTGTGCCTGTGGGAGAACATGGGTTCAATGTATACAGTCTATTGTTCAATCTGGAAACCAAACGGTTTACAACCTGACAAAGAACGCCTCAGTAAACATTTATAATTATTATTGTTACTATTATCAGGTGTTAAAGTGACTTTGAAAAATACATTTCAGAAAATTTTAATTATAAACCCGATAATTGACATCATCTCTCTCTGTATAAAATATAAATCTCTGGCGCATGCGCGTTTGCCGTGCTAAATCTAAATCATTGAAGGGCAGACTGTCGGAGAGGAAAAGCGAGTGATGGGACCCGAGTGAAGGAACAGCAGTGAGAGATCACTCCAACCCGATTATGACAGGTAGACATCAGCTTTTAATGCTCTCAGATTTAACGGTGTTATAATGGGAAAAATCTGCTGTCTGATATGGCGGTGGTAGATTAGCTGTCTTGCATTTCAACATATGTTGGGGATGTTTAAAATGAGAAAATGTCTTGACCTTCGCTCATAACCTTTAGGGGTGTGATCTTTCTATACTAAAATAGGTATTTTTTTGTGAAAGAACTTGGTAAAAGAGGAGTTTGACAGATCGATTTTATTTCAGGTAAATCATTAAGTTGACTTGAACTCTTTATAAAACGCCTGGTGTGTGTTTTTGGACGATTGGCTTTAATCAGACGTGATTACGGATAAAACATTTGATTGCATTTTGTAGTTATTATATTGTGCTATGTTTGCGTCGTTTTAAGCGTATCTGAAGACAAGACGAAGGTGCGTGTCAGAGCAGAATTGCGTCATGAATTACGTATTTCCCCTGTTTGTGCAGAGCATTCAGTGTCAGCAACACGGACATTTCTCTCTCTTTCTCTTGCAAATGAAACATGGTTATACCAGCTGTTTAATGAGATTTACTTTTCATTCAATGATTTGTGTTTCAGTCTGTGGAATGACCATTCATAACAATATCAGGTGTGTTGTTCACAGGTATCCACGTGACCCAATAGTTGTGGTAGAGGTTAGACTTTCTAGTTTCTGTTTGGTTTAGAGAATTGTTCATTAACTTTAGGTTAACATGGACATTTGTTTAATCAAAGCAAATAATTGGGGCAGATAATGTACAATTTAAAAAAATCAAAGCTTATAATTGAGGCAGATGATGTTCTGCGTATGTTTTATGTATGAAAGACACCCCAAGGACAAGAAAGCATGAAAATAAAATACTGACACTGTATCACAATGCTAGCTGCTATTCCATTTCATTCGGTCCCTCTCTCTGTAATTGTTGTTAGACATTCGCTTCATTGATGAGTCAAAAAGCAGCCCTGTATAACCCATTTAAACACCTCTCTTTCCCAGTGCATCGTCATGAGTGTCCATGGGGTGACAAAGGATGAAGGTTTTATCTCACAAACTAACCACAGAGAACAGATAATTACTTATCCTCTTGGGATTAGTCACATTAGCAAGTAACAGGAGGTCCCCCATGACTACGTGATGGTACTCTGCGTGTGTGAAACAGCATCATCTAACTTAGCAACAACATAAACACTGCTTTATTCAGACAGCCAACAAACCAGAACATGGAGGTGGTTATTTGACTTTACTCGGAGTGGAAAAAAAGCATTTTAGTGTGGATGTTAATGGGATCCATCATTTTCATTTAGTAACGCTGAATTATATTAATGCTAATTATATCTCTACATAATTAGCTGATCCCCTTTTCAGGATGTCCGGTGAAGTCATGTGATCTGTTTGTCAAAAGAAAAAAATATCCTTCCATGCTGCAAATGTCTGAGGGAGATTTATAGCTATTTACCAACAGAGCACACAGATAATTATTGATTTTCTTGTGAATATTGCCCAAATAACACTTTGGTGACTATGGTGTCCTAGTTACCTGCCTGTAGGTAGCTGAATGTCCATCCCGGACTATAATATTCTTCACACCAGACACCTCCCAACTGATATCATTCTTGTTATAAGTATTATCTGTTTTTATTAAAATTTTAAAGTTTTTATTCCACAACATTTCTAGTAAATAATTATACTGTGCATCATATTTTATTACTATGCACAGCAAATTTTCTAGTTTTGATTTTCCAGTGTTAACTATACAGTGTTAACTGAGGTGTTAAATTAGACCTTGGGAGTGTTAAATCAACACAATAGAACCCCAGTGTTGGTGTTAAAAAACTGTGTTAGTTGTCAAAGTGTTACATTAACAATGTGACGTTTTAGGCAAAACATCACAATTTCCCACTTTTTTATTGTTTTTTTTACATCATTATCCCTAACCTGAACCTTTTCTCTAACCACACTGCTCACAATATGCCTAAACCTATTTTTTCATATATTTGAATTGTTAAGAGGTAGATAATTTCAATGTTGTGGCTACTGTATGTTATTTAGAGCAGTGGTTCCAAACCAGGGCGAGCTAGGGCACCCAAGGGTACGTAATTAAACACAGGAGACCATAGGCTTACAGCAAATCTCTATTCTGATTGTATATTATGTCCAAGCACATTTTTGTAACACCATATCAACCTAAATAATTAATGGGTAGAATAATTTTCAGGTGATATAATTGGTTCCCTGAGAGAGGGTGGTCTTAATGTGATAAACACATTATATTCAGGTGTTCATAATTATTAGGCATCTGTTTTACCCAACCTGGTATCACGGCCAGGCGGGTAATACACACGCTGGTCCATTGGGTTTTGCGGGTCAATGTCACGCTTTGCCTCGCCAAGCCGTGAACATTACACGCATTATGAAGGTACTCTACCAGCAGGAAGCGATACTTATCAAATCGCATGATGACGTAGCGGAGTGTAAATTATGTAGATTTTGCAGGTTGGTGATTTGGGGATGGTGGACGGGCGTATAAACCCACGACTTACATCCCTGAGGTTCCAAGTTCAAATCCAAGTGGACGCTTTACATATGATTTGTTTTCTATTCCAGCGGGGATGCAGACGTGTTGCAAACATACTTTTTTACTCACTATTCCAGCGAGATGCAGATAACTGCAAGGGTTCATAGTGGTTAAGGTTAGGCTTAGATCGAGATAACGGCAAGAGTTCTGAGTGGTTAAGGTTGGGGTATGGGTTTGGTTATGGCTTACATCGAGATACACAAGGGTTCTGAGTGGTTAAGGTTAGGCTTAGATCGACATAACGGCAAGGGTTCTGAGTGGTTAAGGTTAGGGTAAGGGTTTGGTTAACGCTTAGATCGCGATAATGGGAGTGGTTTCGTCCCCGGCGAGGCTCAATCGGCGTGTGTATTACAGGCTTATGGCAAGGCGAACCCGCGTGTGTATTACACGCTTGGGCGAGTCATAGTGTCACACTGACACGCTGGACCAGCGTGTATATTACACACCTGGTCGTGATCATGGGCTGGTTTTACCACATGTGAAACATGTCAAATCTGTTTTACCACATGTGAAACATGTCAAATCTGTTTTACCACATGTGAAACATGTCAAATCTGTTTTACCACATGTGAAACATGTCAAATCTGTTTTACCACATGTGAAACATGTCAAATCTGTTTTACCACATGTGAAACATGTCAAATCTGTTTTACCACATGTGAAATGGGCAGAAAAAATATCAAAGTGATGCTGAAAAAAATGAATTGTTCAATGTCCTTCAGGACGGTGCAAAACCTTTGTAATTGCTAAGCCACTGAGGCGTGATCACAGCACGATCACAGGCTATGTTAGTAATAGTCAGCAATTTTGCAAAAACGTGTTGAGATGAAAAGTTGCAAATCAACTGCAAAAGACTTGCAAAGAGTTAAACATGAAGTCTCCAGGAACCGTTTAACTCCAGTGCAACCAATTGTTAGAGCTTGTAACCTTCCTGGAATCACCCAAACTACCTGATATCAGCTGCTCAAGGGCATCGGTCAGGAAGGCAGAAACAAGATTTTATAAACAGAAGGTTATATAAACAGATGAGATGAGGGTGACTGTTGGAAGTAGCCATGAGAAGATGGGCACACTGTGGCCATAAAGGGATGGACATGGTCAGCAACAATACTCAAGTAGGCTGAGGTAAAGGATGCTCATTTGGTAATGAGGCCCAAATTGTGCCAAGAAAATATCCTCCACACCATTACACCACCAGCCTGAACCGGTGATACAAGACAGGATGGATCCATGCTTTTATGTTGTTTACGGCGAATTCTGACCCTACCATCTGAAAGTCGCTGACAAAATTGAGACTCATCAGAACAGGCAAATTGTCTCCAATATTCTATTGTCGAATTGTCGTGGGCCTGTGTAAATTGTAGCCTCAGTTTCCAGTTCTTAGCTGACAGGAGTGGGACCCGGTGTGATCTGCTGCTGTATCCCAACCCCTTTATGGTTCGACATGTTGTGCATTCAGAGATGCTCTTCTGCATACCTTGGTTGTAACAAGTGATTATTTTAATTACTGTTGCCTTTCTATCACCTCGAACCAGTCTGACAATTCTCCTCTGCCATCAACAAGGCATTTTTGCCAAGAGATCTGCCACTCACTGAATATTGTATTTTTTTTTACCATTCTCTGTAAATCCTAGAGATGCTTGTGTGGGAAAATCCCAGTAAATCAGCACCTTTTGGAAAACCCAAACCAGTCCATCTGCCACCAACAACCATGCAATGTTCAAAGTCTCTTAAATCACCTTTCTTCCCTATTCTGATGCTTCGTCTTGACCATGTCTACAGCCCTAAATGCATTGATTTGCTGCCACATGATTGGTTGATTAGACATTTGCACTAAAAAGCAGTTGAACAGGGGTACCTAATGAAGTTGCCGGTCAGTGTATAAGGCTCACATGCAGAAAGCTCCAGAATATGTTACTTCTAATTAATTGGACAACCTTTAGCCCATTCTGAACAATGGCTAAATCTGGATGTACCACGTGTCCATTCAGAGTTGGTTAAAACTGCCTTCATGTACCATGTCCCACACTCATGGAATTGTCTACAAAAAAGGTTGACTTCTTGGTACCTTGGACACATAAATTAACTTTTTACGGTTCTTTTCTTTCTGAAATTCCTTTTTTTTGAATATTGTGATTGCTTTTAAACATGGATGTTTAAAAGTTAAATTTTTTATTAGCAATCATCATTTACATTGTGATACAGGGCGTGGCCTCAGTCAGTTTCTCTGTTTAAATAAAGGTTAAAGGAATATTTTGTGTAAATTCAATGTTCTTGTGGTGTTCTTAATTCACCATGGCTACAGTGTAGAAATATTATAATTTGGCATATGATTATATCTTACTGCAAACCCTTCTGTTAAAATGGTGTACTCGTGTCAAATGATGCTCTGCTTTGTATGTTTACCTTGTTCATTTATGTTGGTAATTACCGATAATGCGAGACACGGTAGGTGATTCCACCTCGAATGCTGTCAAGCTAACGGTGTGTGAGTCTGTAATTCAAATTGTTTAGCTACAGTGGTAGCTAGATAAATACAATGGCAACTGGGACAGAAACATGAAATTTGGCACGTCCTTACTGTTCAGGACATTAAAAGAAAAATCTGGATTCATGACATCGTTTTGAAAAGCACTCCCTTACTCTTTTTATCATGTACTACTGAACACAACAAAAACACGGTAACTTATTGTTTTTTCGTAAAAAAAGAAAAATTAAAACACTGCACGGTAATTACAATTAGGGGCTAATTCACTGACAAAACAAAATTCAGTTGTTAACCATAAAAGTTGGGAACGACAGATTGCAGAAACCCTGAACAAGGACAGGTGAAGGACATTCAACCTGCGAGGAACACAATGTGCTGGAATTAATGTTTCAAGGGTATGTGTTTGCAGCAGCATTGCTCAGCTACGTAATACTCTTGATATATGTTTTATGTTGTGTGTGTTCACTTTGCACGTGTGTGCATGTGTGTGTCATTGTACGTGGGTGTTTTTTGCAGGCAGTGGTACCCACAGATTGTGAGGCGAGCAGGCTGTTGTCTCCAGACAGAACCAGGTAAGGTATCATCAGGATGGCTTCATCCTACGCTGAGGTCTGTGGGACGGACCTCACGGAACAGGCGCAGCACGACCCGCGCTACGGTGTCCGGTCCTACCTCCACCAGTTCTATGAAGAGTGCACTGCCTCCATCTGGGAACGAGACGAAGACTTTCAGATGCAGAGATCGCCAAGTCGGTGGAGCTCTGTCCTCTGGAAGGTAACAGACACCATGTTGTCGTCAAGGTGTGGTCTGGATAGATCAAATAAATATCAGTTCTGTGGGTTAGGTACTGCTAGCTTGGACAAGGTTACAAGTATGACAATTAGCAAAGGTGTAGTCAGTGGAGCTCTGTCATCTGAAAGCTGTAAGGGATAATGTAGAGGTGACATACATTATCATGCTGTGGGCAAAGTAGAGTAGGGATACTCTGTGATAAAGGAACCCACATTATCATGCTGTGGTAGGGGTGCTTTTTACACATGGTTTGGGTAAAGTTGGGTGTGTTCCTGTGAATCCTTGCTGATGCAGAAAAGAAAAAGTGCAATATTTTTTTCTTATTGTGAGGCATTATCTTGTCCTTATCCTGCTGTAGAGTCATTATCTTATCCTGCTTTAGACTAGTTATCTTATCCTGCTTTAGACTAGTTATCTTATCCTGGTTTACAGCCATGTTATTATCCTGCTTTTATTTTCTTATTTTGCTTTATAATTATTATATTGTCATACTTTAAAGTCATTATATTTTCCTGTGTTTTTGCTTACCTGTCTATTTCAGTTGTCAGTAGTATGAACTGTTTATAGAACATGTCTATTTACCTGTCAGTATCACATGTTTATATTACCTGTAATGAGCACTCAAAATGTGAAATAGAACAATGTTATTTATTGACCAGAATGACTGTCTATTGGAACAAGCAAAGAATAATCCAAGATATGGTATATGTCAGACCGGCAGAGCTATTATGGCTAAGGTACAACGAGGGATATCCACAGGCAGAGTAATTCAAACAGGCAGAGGTCAGAACGGAATAGCAGGTATGGCAAAGGTACAACTAGGGATATCCACAGGCAGAGTAATTCAAACAGGCAGAGGTCAGAACGGAATAGCATGTATGGCTAAAGTACAACTAGGGATATCCACAGGCTGAGTAATCCAAACAGGCAGAGGTCAAACCGGAATAGCAACAATACAAGAAAGAATAAATGCTCAGTAATAAGACT
>JACXGM010010649.1:0-18376 GCA_016801145.1 Umbra pygmaea | reverse complement strand
GAACAGCTCAGAGGCTGCACCAAATATGGCCACCTCTGCTGCTCCTGCCTTTACCTGGGAAAACAATCCGCAACACCATTTTACACAGTGGACCTATTTTTGTTTGTGATTTTTCCCAGATCCCAACTGGATCCCAATACATGTGGATGAAGCCAATCGGATAACATATGTGACCAATCACATAACAGAATAACTTGGATGAAACTAATCAGCTATACATACAGCTGCCTGGAAGCCCTGGAGGTTAGGGGTCAGTACTGGGTAGGCCACACCAGGCCTTCTGTTGATCCCCTTCATCACCTCCACCTGGTCAGCCATCTGTCAATCAGGGGTAATAGGGCAAACCACAAACAATCTCATTGATGATGACACTATGGAAAATATGTGAAAAGCAGACTAAGGTTTGGAATTGGGTAAAAGTGGTCATATGTGATTAAATACACATATACACTGGTCCTGCTATTAGGGTTAACTGATTTGCTTACAAAGTTTTAACCTTGGCAGTTGGAAGAAAGCGCCAGGGACCTTTCAGATGTCAGATGCCCTAAACACTAGACCAAATTGCTGCCCCTAATATATTGTTGTTGTTACATTGTTGTTGACTTATAAAATAATTCTGGTTAGCTCACCTGTGGAACCCATTTTGGAGAGACAAAGCTTGTGGCTTCAATGACAGGAAGTCCCGCTTCTGATAGCATGTCAATCAGGTGAATTTTTACTTCAGCGGGGACTAAAGTCTAGTAAGGACAACAGAACAAAAGACACAACTGATGTATCTAAGGACTTTCTTGAAAATTACACTATATTCTCATCCAATAGCCTACCTTTTCATTCTGCAGACCATCCCTAGGTCCTACCTCGACTATCTTTACCCTCTCTGGGAGAGCCTTTCCTGCTGATGCACCGACCTGAACCTGTGGATTTGTGAGACGGAAGTAAAAACACGAAGGAAAAACAAGCTCAGAATACAAACCCTTACGGTGTAAATAAACCTGTTTAAAATATTTCAAATGCATTTTACACATTTAAACGATGTCTTGGCTTTGGCAACGCTAAACAACATATAGCTAGCTAGTAATTTAAAGCGTTATTATAAGGTTATTGTTCTGCAGTAGCTTTATTTAAGCTGTTTCTACTGTAGGAACTGTACATTCTACTGACTGTATTGATGCTAGCTAGCTAGTAAGTTTAGACTAACAACACATTTGAGCACTAATTCTAGATTAAATATATATTTAAAAATATTAGATACAAAATCAGGAAACATTACAGAAGAAAAACACTTTGACTTACTGATTTCGGCACTACTGCTGAATAACCCAGGGACAAACAATGATGACCCATTCTACAACTAAAAGTGTTTCTGTTTACAAATCTAATGACAGCCGCCATGTTTGCCACTAGTGACGTCAATTTCTTCTGCTGTACTACCTACCACTAGTCACTAAAAGGAGTGCATTACCGCCACCTATTGACTTGCCTAGATACCGCAGTCGTACCGCTTTGGTCGTACAGTTGACTTGAAACGACAAATATTGTTTTGAAAATGAAATTCAAAAATTCAGAAGATACAACATTTAATGTTTTTTACATCAGTGATTTTTGTTCATATTACTTTTGCTCTACACTTGTTTTAATCAAAATATTATTTTAGTAGTTTATAACAATATCAATGTGCAAAGCTTGCTATGTTTACAGATCTGTTTAATTAATCTCTTTTGAAAGTATCATAAGTATATGGACAAATCCACTAAAAATGTATTACATTTTTTCAGTTTAATAGTTTGTCATTTAATATTGAAATAATTGACAAACTTTTTATATTTATTTGTAGTTTCCCAGTTTTTCAGCCCACACAATTTCTCAAGTCCAATTCCTCTTTAAGCCTTGTTTCGTCAGCAACCACTGTCAGGTGTCGGATTGTCAAAAAACAATCACATGCTTCCTCCAAGCACGTGTCCCCAATCCATCCAATTCTTATCACACTACTCATTCCACATGGAATCCTTAAGTCAGTGCATAGGAGGATTAGATATATGCCAACTATTCAACCAAGATTAAATTCACAGGGGCCCAACCTGCAAAATAATTTGTCACGAGAACAACATGACAAGGAAATTCTGACTAACAAAATACTGTCTACCCTGGGCAGTGTTGTACCAATTTCAGCATCCCTTAATAGACATTATGGGCATAATTGGACATTTCACAACCAAGATTCGAACCCTGGCCACTGTGACACAGTTGTCGCTGAGGCAGCAACTTAGGCCCAAGATACATTTGCAAAGTAACCAAATCTTGTGAGAAGCCTTGGCAATCTGAATGGCGAGCTTCTCCGATGGCTCTGACACAGGTGAGCACAGCTCAGTGCTCTTTCTCGCTGCATTCATCTTTTTTGACAGTGAATAGGATTAGTGCCTTGACAGCACATGGACACTTTAAGTATATATACACCTTTAGACCACTGCGCCACTGGGAGGCCTCTGAGATGTTTTAGTAATTTAGATAGTTTTTCAGTGAATGTCACTTACAATTGTAAGAAAAAGTATGTACTCTATTTTGACATTTTGGAGTAACTTTACTGTAAATGTAAATGACAATGACATATTTCATGCTTTATCAAATCTTACCTACTTACCTATAGTTGGTTTAAATCTCAAATCCTGATTGGCCAAAAGAAAAATATGAGACCACCAACCACCATCAAAATAAATAAAAATATATGCATTTGGACTCTTCCATTCCATTTGGTAACACGTATCATCATGTAATTGGTGACATGCGAAAACAGTGTAGTTGACCTAACATGAGGGGGTTGACAAATGCTGTGAGGCTTATTTGGCTAACAAATTATGTTGATATTTTTGTTGCAAATAAATGAACTCACAAATAAAATGGAACATTATATTATCCAGACAATTTACTGTACATTGAATATCAAACAAATGTTATGTTCAAACTTAAATACAAGCCTGAAAGCAGTCTATTATGGTACAAGTATGTACAGTTTAGTATTATAAACAAATGATTATGTCATTTTTCAATAGCCATAGAAATCTGGTTGCATTCACTGTACATCATCACTGACAGTGAAAGTTAAGTTTACATTCAAAAGAACACACCCCCTTTGCACGTGGACCGCCGCGAACAGAAATGACACATGTTCACTAATCGCTGTCATCCACTTCCTGGATGATGAGGTCAGCCCCTGAGTCTTCTGCCAAGTCATCATCGTCAGTCACCAGCCAGGTCCGCTGTCTCTCTGCATCTTCTTCTTCCCCGTCGACCCCAAGAAGCAGGGCAGGTTCCTCGCTGGCCCCCTCCAGACCATCCATAGGCAGGTTATCACAATTAGTCTCTTGGATGCACTCAGTACACATTCGGTAGCTCCGCGAGCCATCACACACCACCTGCCCACTCAGCTCTGTCACCTGACGCTTACACTTCCTGCACACCAGCTTTCTGGCCTCATGGATCTGTGGAATATCGATAAAAAAACAATTTAAAATCTATACATCGAAGATGAAAATGTCACATTTATTAGATTTGATGGAAATGTTAACCTCTAATCTCACAATGTCTTGACATCCAATCTTAAACTACAGCCTTCTCATTTACCAATATCCAACAAGTTCAGGAGCGTAGAACATTGGGATATAGCTTCTCAGAAAAAAGTCCTTCGAAACAAGTCTGTGCTGTTTTGTCTCGACCAACCAATTTCTCGCAAAAGACCAGTAATAAGGGGTGCAACTTGACAAGGCATCCTTCGCAATCTTTCCCTCCCTACAATCCGAAAGTTGCTCAGCCAATATGCACCTCCCATTGTGAGTCTATCAGACATGGGCAGTATGGTACGTCCACAAAACGAACCTGGATCACAGCAGCACAGCTGCACCGTGATGTAGTATTTTAGACTCTTTTACCAATGAGGCAAGCTTGTACATTTATAGTTGCATATCGGGGGGTCAGAGTAAATGGTTCCAGGAGATTTTCATTATGTTCCGCGTGGTTCAAATTTACCTGTCTGTAATAATTCATGCCCCTGCACTCGAGTCTCCTTGTTTAATGTTCGAATCTAATCTGTCCCCCATGTTTTAGCCTAATATGACTCACCGTTTCAAAGTGGCTGCGGAGGTGCTCCAGGCGGGTGAAGCGTTTGTTGCATGCCTGGCAGGGGTACGGCCGCTCGCCCGTATGACAGCGCAGGTGCCTCTTCAGGTCTGCCTTCCTCTTGACAGTGTGCGTACAGAATGGACACTTGAAGCGCATGGAGGGGTTAGGGTCTGAGGGAACATTAGCGGACCATGGATTAGTACTAGAGCTTGAATAGGGGTCAGTAAGAATATCTCCTCGCTACCTTTCTCCCAGTCACCTTTGTTGAATCGTCCCACAACACCAACAATAGTAGGCAACGTAGCATACAGTTCATTTGCCTTCTGTGCTGTTTGGGAGTGGGCCTCCTGAAAGTTTGGGGCCTCATTGGCCGAGGAGCGCGTGCAGTAGGATTTCCTCTTGCCGCCGCCTCTCCGTCTCCGCTCCGGCTGAGGACGGGGAAACTGTAAATGCTCAACATCTGGCAGCACCTCCACATCTGGGCTGTGCTGCTGGCCGTGCAGAGGGGAGCTGATCTCCTGCTTCAGGGGTGCAGTGTTCAGGTCCTTCACCAGGTACCTTGATGACTGAGGCCTGGAGCTGTCGTGAGTCCAGAGGGCAGAAGGAGGGCTGACAGTCTCGGGGTCTAGGCTGTCATCCTCCACCACCTGGGGGTAGCTGTTGCCAGACACGCTGAGGTAGCGGACGTCATTCTCTTTGACACTGATCTCCAGGGAGGACTTGAAAAACTGCTTACAGTAGCTGATGACATTATTCATCTGCAGGTAGCTGGCAGCGGACATCACCTCAAACACGTTGTGGCTGGATAGGTCCAGCTGTCCAGAGTAGATGAAGTCCAGGATGACAGTAAATGTGTCAGAGCTAAATACCTCAAAAGAGGCATTAACCGGTTCTGTGCTGTCATCTGCCCCGTGGGAGAGCAGCATACGGAAGTAGCCGCTGCTGCCGAAAAGGACATTGCGGTGGGCCTTGAATAGCTGCCCCTCCACTAGAATGTTGCAGTCACAGAACAGCTCCTGGCGTCTCTGGTCATCAAGCTGCTTCAGTAGGTAGCCTTGATGCTCCGCTCTGATGTCGGTGGGGTAACACCGATGGGTTGGTCTAAAACACACATCACAGACATGACAGGTGAATTTAGCATGAACATGAAAATGATCTACATACATTATACAAATCGTATTTCATGCCTTTTGTCTTTTGTGTAAAAAAACACAAATATATTGCTAATAATACACCAAAAAATAATCGTTTATATAAAAGTATACAATGACTGATAGCAAAATGTTCAATTCGCTTTTGTGCAATTGCCTTTTGTTTTCACAGTGGAGCAGATCCAACACCTCAGTCAGCCTACTAGTTTCTCTGTTGCACCATGACTGGTTGCCTGAGCCGTCAATCAAGCGCTTTTGGGGGCTACACCCGATTCACTGACAGCTTCGGGTAACGTAACCCTGCAATCATCCCAGAGGAGAATAAAACACTCACCGGAAGACAATTAAATAAAAAACAAGATTACAAAATATTTGATTATATTTGCAGGCCGACTGCTTTCACACAGAGTGGGATTAGCTAATGTATTTGCTATGTTGATTTATATTATCCTAAGTCTTTTTTCAAAACAAAGCCTATCAACATTCTATTGTGTAGTAATTTAATCTAATTATCTGCCAATGTTCCCCCAAAATATAAGCATTTCAAATAAAACGTACCAAGCAACTGAAAGCAAGATCTGCACTACAACGCCCATAACGCCCGAAGTAGATCATATATAACACGCACTAACAGAACATATTTATAATGAATCGGATATTAATTTCAACGCTTTCAAACATCAATAGCTAGGCCTATAAAATAAAAATACACTGTAGCGCAAACAGTTACAGGTTACTGCGCGTCGAAATAAAAGCGGGCATGAGCCTGTGCGAGCGCAGCCTCCTGGAGAGACGCCCACTTGGCGTATAGCTCCAGCACAATAGATTTACAGTAACACAGTACAACATGAAGGAAATAAGAGTTTAATCGATCAAAAACAAATACGAATCAATATTGTCACATCCCGTGTGCCAATAGACCGCATTACCCTCACACCCGAGTTTTGATCCATTGGCCACCCCATTCATATCCATGCTCCAGAGATCAGTAGGTTCAACAGCGAGAAGAGAATTTCCGTGCTGCGGAACCCTGTGCTTTTCCTAGGCGAGCGATGTCTGCAGGACCCGCTTACGCCCTATAGCTTGCTTACCCGCCCCCTTGATCTGCCAATGCTATACCCTTGACAAAGATATCGATACTCACAGCTGACCTGGTTCGCCCGGAGACCGATAAGCGCTATTCACCCCCATCTCTGTTACCAATGCCATTTTCTATTTTTTATTGCCAACTTTACTTGTTCTGGGTACACATTCGCTCTACTTCCTGTTCAGCCCTAAAGACCGAAACCCGTTTCTAAACCGAAAAAAACGGCAATGCTGACGTGGGTGTTTAACTGATCGCCCGAGGGCCAAGGCACCACTTAAAGTACAAGTGTCCCCTTTTAAAGACTACTCACCCTTTTCGGGCTTGGCATTTGATGGTACTAAAATGAGTAGTATTTCGGTTTACCATTCAATTTGTAAAGATTGTTACAAAGACAACGCCTTTGTTTCATCTAGGTATATTGACATCATAAGGATAGATGGGCAACTGAAAACATATGGGACTGGCCATCTGTCATTTTGTGCAAAATGTCTAAGGAGCTGGCCCATTTTCACCACAGGGGTGTGTAATAGCCATTTATATATGGGGCTAATTTATTAACAGAACCTCAAGAAAAGCACAAGTTGTGTTAGGGCCTAGATAAGGAAAAATCACCACGGGCAACAAAGCATAAAAATGGACTAGGGTGTTTTACATCCCAGGGCCATGTCAGTTGCCCCCAGCAACGGGAGTTTGAGACATTCCTCTCAGTCTCCCCATAAAATAATCACCCCCCCGAAAAAAAAAACTATATTTTATAGTAAATTTATTGATAAAGCCTACCAAAAGTAATGAAGGAAGCACATTATAAAAACACACATGAATAATGATTAAGGTGGCAAATTAAATCAGAAAAAAGCATGTAGTTTCTTTGCTTACAAAAGTAGTTTATTAATACAATTTTTTTTATGGCTATAGATTCAACACTTATAATCTGTAATTATAATGTCAATAACAATATATAAAAGAGAAAACAAACAGATAAGACTTGGTAAATATTCTTATTACTTATTAGAAAATAACCTTAGTATTCTATGGAATCCACCTAAAAAACAATATTAAATCATTCTAGAATATGTATCATTCACTTTGTCTTGAGGTCTCAATGTAGGAATTTCGAAATTTGGAACTTCATCATTGGCTTTGGTCCAGTAACTTAAAAGGAATTGAAGAAGGGAAAACAGCAGCATTGAGTAGCTTATCATGACGACAGGATGTTATTGGTGAATCCGGTGGGGTTTTTAGACTGCCAACGCCACAGGTCCTCACCTTTAGAGACAAAACCAGGCATGGCATTATGAAAACTAAGATGTGCAAAAAGAACTAGGGCTGTGCATTGTACTAATTCCGGAAGCTGTCATGGTGTGTTGGTAAATGATGTACAGTTCCAGTTCGGTCGTTTAACTAAAGTATCCTTACACATTCTCTCCAGGTCAAAGTTAGCTTTCCAGCCCAGCTCCTTTTCTGCCAGAGAAGGGTTCGCGTAGCAGGATGCTACATCTCCTCCTCGCCGGGGAGCGATCTGGTACATTATCTGTGGGAAATACAATTATTGTAATCAATCACATACATGAAATCAGCTGTCAGACAGGTTCCACCTGAAGTAACTGCTTTTTACACAAGCAGAACCAAAATGGAAACTATTCTGTGTAATTCAGTGGTGACAAATCCAGGATTTCTGCAACTTTCAGGTGTTGAATGCTTTTATATTTTTCTTATACTTTGTCCAATATCAACATGCTGCCTATTTTGAGTACCAAACACTGCTTGCTAATTCTTCAAGGCTGATTGTACTCTAAATAATTTCAAAGTCAATGCCAAAAACATTACTATCTCAGTAATTCTCCCCAGATTACGTTCTCAGGAAACAATTTTTAAAACATGAATTATGTTATATGCCAACATATATACACTGAACAAAAATATAAACAAAACACTTTTGTTTTTGCCCCCATTTATCATGAGTTGAACTCAAAGATTAAGACTTTTTCTATGTACACAAAAGGCCTATATCTCTCAAACACTGTTCACAAATCTGTCTAAATTTCTGTTAGTGGGCACTTCTCCTTTGCCGAGATAATCCATCGACCTTACAGGTGTGGCATATCAAGATGCTGATTGGACAGCATGATTATTGCACAGGTGGGCTTTAGGCCACTCTAAAATGTGCACACAGCACAATGCCACAGATGTCGCAAGTTTTGAGGGAGCAAAACGGACAACTCCCATGCAGTGATTTAAAGCCACAACAGGTGGATTCAACACCATGGCCAGCTCCGTAGCCTAAGGAATCACCAACAATTCAATATATAACATTCCAGCGCTTACATAATGATATTCAAATGTACATGGTTATGGTTATAATTAAGGTTAGGCACGAGGTTACTACAGTTAGGATTAGCGTTCACATTACAAAACAAAAAACAGACAATCGGCAGTCTACAGAAATACAAGGTGAGCGTCACGCTGGAATGGAGAACAAAACACACAGTGTCCATCTGGATTTGATCTTGTAAACACCGGAATGAGAGTCAGCAATTTATACACCCGTCCACCATCCCTGACCTCTGCACTAGCAAAATATACACTATTTACACAGTGCTTTATATGTTCACACTTAATACGTGTAATTTGATTTTAAATGTACATCCCTACAAACATAATTGCCCTTCTCATACGTTGATATTTCACAAAATTCAGCTTTACAAAATGGTTTCCTCCAAACGTAATTCATGCAATTTTGGATTAAAAATAATAATAATGACAAGTAATTCACCTTCCTCGCTGAGGCTTTCTCCATTGCCTTTACCATTTGAAGCACAGAGTAACCGGTCCCTGTCCCTAAGTTATACACCTAAACACAGCGAAGGGCAGGGGCAGACAGAGGGAGAAAATAGTGAGAGAATAAAAATCTCAAATGTATATAAAAACATGTATGAGACATGACAAAGTGTGAATGAGGTGAGATTACACTGCTAACTCTGAGGACAATTTAATCAACCTGTATATTGTACCTTGCATCCACAATTCTCCTTCAGTTTCTTTAAAGCAGCTATGTGTCCTTTAGCCAAATCCACAACATGGATATAGTCTCGCACCCCTAAACGTAAAATGTGAAGGATTACTCACAAACGGTTGCAAACCAGTAAACAATAACAGACCATCAGGCAAGGTTATAATTCATTTAATATAATTGTTTTTATGTTATTAACCCTAATTTTACCTGTTCCATCAACAGTGTTGTAGTCATTACCGAACACATTGAGGTGTTTTCTTCTCCCCACGGCAACCTGGGTCAGGGAAGATAGAAACATAAAGAACATCAACAAAAAAACTACATTCCAGTTTAAAGTAAAGAGATTTGAAAAGGAATAGCTCAGGATGGCATTTTACGTAATTAGCTTTTCCCCCGCTTCTACCCTCCCTATTATGTCATGTCAATTCCCCTCAACCCTGCCTTGTCAGCAACTCATCAACATGTGTGGAAAGCCGTTAGTCAGTACACACACGGGCGTATTAGTCATTTGCCGATATACATCCGCGGTTGAATTCACAGGCGCCCGATCTGCACACGAGGAGTTGCAGGTGAGTGAAACGTAGAGCCCACTGCCTTAATACAGAATTCAAAGAGAATAAATAAATACTTGGTGGTTACCTGGGCAACATAGGGTAGCAGGTTGTTAGGGATACCCTGAGGGTCTTCTCCAATGAGCCCAGAGGAGTGAGCTCCAATAGGGTTGAAGTACCGCAGAAGCACGGCGTTCCAGTCCTGTGAACACATACAGTAGCATGTGTATTTTTATCATTATACACGGTTTTGTAAACTGTCACCTTTACAGAGCAGAGCTAACATAACCACTGCCACATCTGTTACCATGCTTTGGCTGAGTTTCCCTTTGTATGTCAAAGTCAAAGTTGTCAAAGTCAAAGTGGTGATCAGTTTCTTTAAACTGGTGGTGATCTACATTTCTGACATGCTTATACCCCGAATCTAAACAGGCACCTGACCAAATTATAAGGGAATTTCATTTTTGGATTAATCAAGATGAAACTGTAAGATGAACGGGGTGTGTGGCAGGTGGTCAGTGTGTTAGCTTGGGTTGGGCAGACGGGTAGGTCAGGTACCTTCTCTGCCTTACACTGGTCCATGATCATCTCCTCTATGAAGTACTTGGTCTTGCCGTAGGGATTGGTGCACCCCCCAACCGGGTGCTGCTCGTCTATTGGCAGCTTCTGGGGGTCTCCGTACACAGTGGCGGAGCTGCTGAAGACCAGATTGTGTACCCCATGAGTCTGCATCACCTGGGAGACACGCAGATGCACGCACACACACACACCAAACACAGCAGCCATTGAGACAACAATCTAAAGCACACGAAGGAATAGGCATGCAGACAGACACGAGGAAGAGTGTTGCGAATACTACAAGCAACTCAAAGAGTAGCAGCGGGTCATAAAGTATTTTTTATTAAATTAATATACAAACGCACTCATGCACTTAAGCTTTTTTTTAGGCAGGCAGCAGTGAACAGACAGAAGCATTACAGAGATCATCACTTTAAATAATGCAGACAAGGCGAGGTGTTCTCGCTTACCTCCAGTAAATTCATAGTTGCGTTGAGATTGACACGATAGTACCTCAATGGCTGCTCAACTGACTCACCCACTGCCTTCAGGCCAGCAAAGTGCATCACAGCACTGAATGAATGCTGGTAAGGAAAAATAGACAAATATGTACACCCCTATTACACACAAAGGGAAACTGTCATAACAAAGCACCAGTAGATATTTGTTTTCCTGTTTGCCAACTTCTGCATTTAAAACTGAAGTAACTCTCAAGTTCATACAGCCTCTTGAAATGATTCAAATATGTGCGCTCCACACCATTGCATCTTTGTAGAAGAGAAATCAAGAGCAGTAGTGGATTAAGTAATGACTTAGTTAATTTAGACTATGTTGAATGGGCACTAATGGTGATGTCTTTCTTTCTGCATCCAAATAGGGCATGAACCCTGTGTGTGATGTCACTGTGCTGTGTAATGTAATGGGAAAAGGATCTGAACAGGATCAAGGCTGCTCCCTAGATAAACAAAATGCATATGAACACATTACACTGCTAGTTTTTAACCTGTTTGAAGAGCTTCTCCAGTCCTGGCCGGTCCAACATGTCCAGCTCATGGAACTCAATACTGGTGTCCAGAATTTTCTCTATCCTCCTCAGACTTTCCGGGATATCCCCTTCTCCTCCACAGAAAAAAACAGGATTTGGAATAATCATCAACATACAAAGAACCAAGGACTACTGTCACTGTTAGCAGCCATATACCCAATACCGGCAGAGTGTCAGACAGACAGCGCGTCATACTTCAGTATCACTTCCTCTCTCAAAGTCATGCTGAGACAGGCTTCTCTGCAAACTAAGGACACTAACCTCGGACAGCATTGCTGAAGTTATCTATGACCACGGGACAGAATCCTGCCTCGATGAGCTCCAGCACACAGTGGCTGCCGATATAGCCTCCACCACCTGTCACCAGGACCTTCTGAACCATCCTGACAGTCGACTAAACCGAGACACAACACACCAGGAATGCACAGGAGTACACCGTTAGTGAACACAGCAAAGTGCTAGAGATGTTCTACTGTAAAATGTGTGTCCCACCCCAACAATGTCAAGATTCAATGCAGCTTTATGACCAGAATAGATGAGGAAGGATGTAATTGGGTGGAGTTAAGAGAAATAAAACGTGTCTGCATTTAAAAAAATACAATGAATGAACTACCAAAGTCTGAAGTCCATTATTTACTTTGCAGCAGCAGTAAACAATTACCTTGAAGATATTGTAAAGTTAGTTAGACATTGTTAAACTCCTCTGATTTCCTCCTAAACTGTCACCCCTGGATGAATGGTTACTGACTGCTTGGTAACCACTGTGATCATTTAAAAAATCTGACATGTCAATGAAAACACTTACTTGAACGTCCAATGGTCTAAAAGAAATGTCTTCGCGAGAAGGAGGATGTCCGAATGATGTAGTGCAGAGTATGACTGTCCAAACAAAATTACGATATCACCTGGAATTCGGCACTAATTCCTTGTCCAGGTTGGACATATTTCTGGCTTCCTGATCAGAGAGCGACGTGGAGGTACATAAAGTCAAAACAATCAGACACTACATCCGGTGGTTTGTTTTTCAAAATAAAAGCTATGTAATAAGATATCAAAACTTTCAACATTTTTGTAGTTTTATTTGGTTTTAAAGTCACATATAACGGATGAAATTATACAACTTGCTCTCGTTCGTATAATTATATTATCATTACTTATAGTTAGTTACTTAAAAAAATACTTTATATTTTATATTTATTAGAGAACCTTTGTTTGTGTTACATTCACCGGATCAGTGAAGCTATCAGTTGGAGAATCTGTGGAAAACCTGAGCTTTAATTGCATTGATACGTGGACGCTGTCAAAGCACGAACCATGAAGCCTCACACGTCAGACACTGGATGAAAGCTATGCCTTTACCGTAGAGCGTAGACAGTACAGTGATTGTGAGGCTTTGGCCACTGGAGAAATTAGCACCCTTGCAATTCTGTTATATTATATTTACCCTTTTCTTCTTGGAAATGAATTTTTGTTTGCACATCATGTTACTGGGTCCCATAAAACTGAAAAAAATCTCCTTCTTTTTTAATGATATTAAGTCAAAAATGTTAACTTCTAAGAAAAACATTATTTGCTGACTCTATTGGCGATCGCGGTAAAATTATTAAGGCATCGCGCAGTTCTATGTTAAACCCATTTTCCAGTGTGTCTGTTGAAGGTTGTGCTTCTTCGAGCTGGAAGACCCACATCAAAAGTACCTTGGAACGAATCAAGAAGAAATGCTGGAGTGCCCCTTCATTTTAGGCCATGCTTTCTACCGGCAACGGCGGAGTCCAGAACCAGGAATCGAACTTCCAAAAAAGCTACTTATATGTGATAATGATTCCCTAACCTATGCAGTGCTTTGTAACTAAAATCTATAATTTATTTCAAAGACAGACCAGCGGGTGTCCATTGTCAAACATTTTGGAACCACTACTGTACTGTACTTGTCACATTGCAATTTCTGTTCAACGCGCCATATCAGCACTACTAATGTAGGGAGTAATCGTCCCATCCAAATCGCTTTGTCATTTCTTTTTAAATATCAAGAAAGACCGTTTGTACAGATTTTTTAATTTGGTCACTGACCAAGATTGGACACAATGTTTTTTCAAGTTCAATTTATTTTAGAAGAAATAGGCATTTATTAAGAAAAGTGCAGGGGTGCCATACTTTGCTGAATTTCTGGATACTGAGCCATGGTGAAACAAAATAACTGTCAAATGACCTGCAAGGAAAGGTATTTGAACTTCATAAATGCCAATCAGTACTGTTCAAACTCTGATAAAGAAATAGAAAATGATGGGTTCTGTTGATACCAAGTCACGGTCAGGTACTGTAGATCAAAGAATATTTCAGCCACAACTTTAGTTGAAATTCAGGCTTCTCTGCAAAAAACTGGTGTGGCTGTTTTAAGACACACAATAAGGAGGTGAAACAAACTCGACCAGTCAAACCACAAACTCTGTGCTACGTGAGCTGAACTGTAAGCATATTTTGTTCGATTTTAGTTTGCATTGCCAGCTGTAAGTCTAGCTCATTGATCTGCATGAATGACCGCAAATCTCTTGCCATGTGAGATTCCAAGTCACAGTTCAGCTCACATAGCACAGCGTTCGTGGGTCGACTGGTCCGAAGATGGCGCCTGGCTGTATACATGAATGCTACTGTCTTTTAAACTATATATTTTATAAACTGTCTGTACACTTACAAAGTTCTCAATGCTTCGGTTTGCATGTAGGGACCCTCGTTATGCTACCGTGGAAGTGTGGTATAAACCCCTAGGTTCATTTTGTGCCAGAGTTGTCTTCACAGTCGAGTTGCCCAAAAAAAACATTAGTCTCCCAATGACACAAACAGCTGCTTACAATACAGATCCTTCTCAAGAAATTAGCATATTGTGATAAAGTTCATTATTTTCCATAATGTAATGATAAAAATTTAACTTTCATATATTTTAGATTCATTGCACACCAACTGAAATATTTCAGGTCATTTTTTGTTTTAATACTGATGATTTTGGCATATGAAAACCCAAAATTCCTATCTCAAAGAATTAGCATATCATGAAAAGGGTCTCTAAACGAGCTATTAACCTAATCATCTGAATCAACTAATTATCTCTAAACACCTGCAAAAGATTCCTGAGGCTTTTAAAAACTCCCAGCCTGTTTCATTACTCAAAACCGCAATCACGGGTAAGACTGCCGACCTGACTAATGTCCAGAAGGCCATCATTGACACCCTCAAGCAAGAGGGTAAGACACAGAAATAAATTTCTGAACAAACAGGCTGTTCCCAGAGTGCTGTATCAAGGCACCTCAGTGGGAAGTCTGTGGGAAGGAAAAAGTGTGGCAAAAAACGCTGCACAACGACAAGATGTGACCGGACCCTGAGGAAGATTGTGGAGAAGGACCGATTCCAGACCTTGGATGACCTATGGAAGCAGTGGACTGAGTCTGGAGTACAAACATCCAGAGCCACCGTGCACAGGCGTGTGCAGGAAATGGGCTACAGGTGCCGCATTCCCCAGGTCAAGCCACTTTTGAACCAGAAACAGCGCCAGAAGCGCCTGACCTGGGCTACAGAGAAGCAGCACAACAAAACAACAACAAATTTTGCATGTCATTCGGAAATCAAGGTGCCAGAGTCTGGAGAACGACTGGGGAGAAGGAAATGCCAAAATGCCTGAAGTCCAGTGTCAAGTACCCACAGTCAGTGATGGTCTGGGGTGCCATGTCAGCTGCTGGTGTTGGTCCACTGTGTTTTATCAAGGGCAGGGTCAATGCAGCTAGCTATCAGGAGATTTTGGAGGATTTCATGCTTCCATCTGCTGAAAAGCTTCACTGAGATGAAGATTTCATTTTTCAGCACGACCTGGCACCGGCTCACAGTGCCAAAACCACTGGTAAATGGTTTACTGACCATAGTATTACTGTGCTCAATTGGCCTGCCAACTCTCCTGACCTGAACCCCATAGAGAATCTGTCGGATATTGTGTAGAGGAAGTTGAGAGACGCAAAACCCAACACTCTGGATGAGCTTAAGGCCGCTATCGAAGCATCCTGGGCCTCCATCACACCTCAGCAGTGCCACAGGCTGATTGCCTCCATGCCACGCCGCATTGAAGCAGTCATTTCTGCGAAAGGATTCCCGACCAAGTATTGAGTGCATAACTGAACATAATTATTTGAAGGTTGACTTTTTTTTTGTATTACAAACACTTGTTTTATTGGTCAGATGAAATATGCTAATTATTTGAGATTATTTGATAATTATTTGGAATTTTGGGTTTTCATGAGCTGTATGCCAAAATCATCAGTATTAAAACAATAAATGACCTGAAATATTTCAGTTGGTGTGCAATGAATCTAAAATATATGAAAGTTTAATTTTTATCATTACATTATGGAAAATAATGAACTTCATCAGAATATGCTAATTTTTTTTAGAAGGACCTGTATGCCAAACAACACCTAGACAAGCCTCAAAACTGCTGGAACAAAGTCATTTGTGGTGATGAGACCAAATCATTACTTTATGGTCACAATCATAAACTTTATGTTCAGAGAGGAATCAACAAGGCCCATGACGAAAAGTACACCATCTCTACTGTGAAGCATGGAGGAGCATCTCCGATGTTGTGGGGGTGTGGGAGTTTCAGCAACATATGGAATTTAGTCAAAAACGGGGGCAAGATAAATGCAGCATGATAGTAGTAAGTAACAGTTACTGCATAGTAACAGTGACGTCACCCATTGGTTTCTGGAAAGCGGTTTTGAAGCTCATTGTGGGCGGATACAGTCGTGGCCATCTTGGTAGCGCGTCACTCATCGTCACTCTCAGATAAACGAAAATGGTCAATGAGGTGAAGCGTGGGTGGCGCTGAGGTGCCTGGTTGCTGATGCCATGCCCACCAAAGTGTGACCATAGACTGTCATTCATTAGGCCACGCCCCCTAATTATAAACGTTTTATAATTTTATTGGATGAGTTATGTAAAAATTCAGAGTTGATGGATAGAGTTAAATAAGCAATATACACCAAAATCATTTTTTTGAACCAGGCTATAAACATGTTTATTTCTGCTGTAAAGTTGGGCATTTTGCCATTGAGGTCCATTGAAATTGCTCCTTTATGTAGCCAGCCTCAAGTGGCCATTCGATGAATTGCATTTTTTGGTTTCCGTGTTGGCTTCATTTTTCAGCCTCGGAGTTTGCCCTTTGATTGGGACACACTTGGATTTTCTAACATGACAAAACACAAGGCCAAGTGGCTACAGCAGCAAAAACATTAAGATTCTGGAGTGGCCATCACAGTCTCCTGACCTAAATATTTTTTGAGCCACCTTGTGGAGATCTGAATAACTATCACAAAAGACTGCATGCCTTCATTGATGCTAAAGGGAGCAATACACAGTGTTAAGAACTAAGAGTATGCACAATTTTGAAAGGGGACTATTTTATTATTTTATTATTTTTGTAATTGCTATGTTTTTTATTATTGTGCTGATCTGTAATGCCTTATAGTTTAATTTGAATCCTATAACAAACAAATGTGTTTTTCCTGATCACTTATGTTTTCTTTAAATAATGGCACACATCTTACAAATTCTGCTGGGGCATGTAAGCATATGAGCAGGACTCTGTATGGATCAGTAGCTATATCGATCTATGGCCCCATTCAAGGCAGGCAAACATCTGAAAATTAAATCAATATTCCCCACCTGTTATTTGAGGAAAAAAAACAAAAAAACAATTTCCATTGTTATATGGGTATGATGATTTTTTTATTATAAGAAAAATAATGTGAAACAACAGTATCAGAAATGCCTTTCAAATGTTATTATTATTATTGGCTTATTTTTTTGTTGTTGTCATTTTTAACCCATTTTTCAACCCACCTCAAGTTCAATTCCCCCTGACCCGACATTGCTGGCAACTCCACCACTCCTTTAAAAGGTGTGAGATGGTGAAGAACATTTACATGGTTTGTCCAACCCATAGAAATAGAATGGACAGAAAGGCCATTCCAATTCAAATCAATGTAGCAGAATGGTCACATTTTTATGTGTACCATTCCATTGCAAAGATCTAGCGGCCTACTTCCGCATTAATCTGATTTGCGTGTTGGTACCGTGACAATTAAAAACAATTGCCATTTTCTTGTTTACTAATCGAATGACCACGCCAAGCAGTTCAATGGCCTTTCTATTCATTCTATTTCTATGGTCCAACCACATGTTGTCAAGCTGTCTGATTCTTATCACACTGCTCGTTCAACAAGGAAGCCTTTAGGCAGCACACATGGTCCCAATCTGCACACAAGGAGTCGCTGGAGAGCGACATAGCAAGGTATGTATTTCAACTTATCTATCCCTTATTTCGGGCAGGGCTGTGCCAATAAGTCAGATATGTCTAATTTGTGATTATTGCCTTTTTGTATCTACTCCAAAGCAGGTTTCAAAGAATTCAAATGATGTTTTCTGATACACATCCAAGACATTGTGTTTTCACGCTGCTTGCTCAACCAGAAAGTATTTGCCAGCACATACACACTAAAGGATACCGTACTACAAACACAATTACATTTGTCTCTATAATGCAACATGACAAGGAAACGCAGTCTGATATCCACTACAGTGCATCCGGAAAGTATTCACAGTGCTTGAATTTTTCCACATTTTGTTATGTTAAACCCTTATTCTGAAATGGATTAAATTCAGTATTTCCCTCAAAATTCTACAAACAATACCCCATAATGACAATGTGAAAGAAGCATGTTTGAAATCTTAGCAAATTTATTAAAAATAATTACAGCAATTACAGCCTCAAATCCTTTTGAGTATGATGCTACAAGCTTGGCACACCTATTTTTG
>JACXGM010010648.1:0-26060 GCA_016801145.1 Umbra pygmaea | reverse complement strand
GGGGGGGTAGAGCAGGTTATAACATTTACATGAAGCCCCTTCCCTGTGAATGCCTGAACAAGATTGTGACAAATCTTGCTTCATGTTACAATTTGTTTAAGCAGATCATGTGTCAAAATATCTGTAGTATTTGTCCTTGTTCTGTGTCAATTCATGGTGGTTTCTCCCCTGTGTGTTTTGGTTTTGTTTTCCCGCTCTTTGTATCACACGATCCCCTCACATGGTTTGATTATCCAATCAGTTCTGTTGTTTGGTCCACACCTGCACACCCTTCCCTCGTTAGTATGGTATTTAGTTCTGTCTGTTTGGTTGTTCAGTGTGGTTCATTGTTCTTGTCCAGGTATGTGGTTGTTCTTGTGCTTACGTTCAGTTCAGTTCATATGTTTAAAGTAAAGTTGTATCTTGTGTTATAGTTCTTTGTGGTATGTTTAGACAGTCTGTTCATGTGTTTAGTTTAGTGTTGTGATCTATTGTTCATGTCATATGTTTCTATACATTTGTTAGTGATGGCGAACTGAAGCTTTCTGAACCAGTGAAGCTTTCAATACAATTGTATTGAAAAAAGGTTCAGTACTCGAAGCTTCAGAACTCTATGAGGACATCTGGTTGTGAAAGTTAAGGATAGCATTGTGGCACAAACTGTTTTCAAAGATATTAGCCATGAATGTCTTTGAGTCGAAGATGAATACATTTTGAGTATGAATTCATGGATGAATAAATAATGACAGAAATAACTAAGCCTATTTGGGACTTTGAAAAAATAAAAATGTAATTGCCTTCTCCACAAAAAAAACAATAAAGTTTGGATTTTGGTTGTGAACGTGTCTTGTGTTTGTTAGGAGGGAAAACAAGAAAGAACACATTGCACATTGCACACAGATTTCTTTGATTATATTGAGTTTAAACCATGAACTACAATTCCATTTGAACCACTGCTCTGAAGGTTGCTTTGGTAGGGAAAAATCACGTGACATATGACGTCCGAAGCAGCAACTGCTTCATTCATTGAATGAATCACCTGAGTGGTTCGCTGCGCCACCGGCACACGCAAACCTGTGCTGCCATTGCGACTGGCACTGCATCGTTTCGAATCTGAATTGTAGCCCGCTCAAAGCATAATGCACAATATTGTGTTTGGGTCATCATAGTAGCCGCTATAGTGACAAACATTAGTTTGTTCTTATCGATTTATTTTTATTATTATGGAAGCATCAAGGAAGAGAGGTCGGTCTGACATGTGGGAAAACTTTATTCTGATTGCTCCTGATAAGATGCGCTGGCTGTTAAATATTATTTTTGAATATTAGGCTAAGAGTTATATACCTGTAACTATCAGTATCTCAAGTCTGTATAAAAACATTAGGCTACATTATAATTATAAGCCTATATGATTAGTGTAGATTAGTTGTGAGCAAAAAAGAAACAGGCTCAGTCCAAAAAGTGTTGAAAAAAGAATGTTCCTTAATTAATATCTTTGAGTGTTCCCCATCCCACCTACCCCCTGGCCATAGTTACACAAGCACACACAACTTGTGCCATATTTCCAAGCACTCTCTCCCCAATAAACAATTACACAATACACAAATGAATCAGTCTTTATTTGATATCCCATTGCTAGTATAATGTACATGTCGCACTGTGTGTGTGTGTGTGTGTGTGTGTGTGGGGGGGGGGGGCTAGGTGCATGAACTAGGTCTATTTCGCTGTTACTGAAGCTTTGAGTAATGATCCCATTTTCAAACCAATTCTTCTAAGTGGTTCAGTGCTTCACCAAAGCTTTATTTGCCCATCACTAGCGTAGGCTATATGAGCAATCTATAAGTCTGACATGCAGTTTACTGCCAGTCTGGTGTTTATAGACATTGTTGGAGTCAATTGATTGGGGAAGTGCAGCGTCCGCACTAGCTATAGGCAAGAACCTTTCGGCTGGTAATACTACATTATGTCGGCAACATACTCAAATTTTCCGTTTCGAAATAATAGCGCTCAATTCATTACAATAATCATTGTGAAATCATTGCATATAGGTACTAGTGTGTCCATGTTCATGTGTTGCTGAACTTAGTTGTTGGATAAGAGACTATGAATGTTTTTCAATTGTAATCGTGTTACTGTTTTCACATGAGACACTGACCATATATTAAATCAAATTGTGTGTATTTGTTACTGTTTTTAATAAACATTTAGCAAAAAATAATAATATAATATGTTTGTAATATCACCTGCTATTATTGTTTCTTTACACACAATACAATTTCATTTGGTTACAATCTAATTATACAATCTATGGTTACAATTCACTAGCTTTATGATGAATTAACAATACTTTATTGCAATGCATTAAAACGAGCGCAATTGTTTTGAAAAAATAAAAATCAGAGAACGCGTTGCCGGCATAATAGTTTTGCCAGGCGAACGGTTCTTGCTATAGCTGCTAGCGTCAGCTCTGGGGAAGTGCTTTGACAGTGGCAAGACATACTTTGGGAAAGTGAAAGTGCTTGTGACAGTTAACGAACAATGGTGCTTATATGGACAATAACAGTGCTCGTAGACAGGTCAGGGGGATATTATTGTGCTTGGTGACAAGTGTTTTTGGGAATAGAAATTAAATATCATTTTTATTTAGAAATATACTTTTTTTCACTGTTCCAGGGCTGAGCCTATGTTTTCTTGCTGACTACTTCACCAGCCATAATAATCGTTATAATAATCTCTCTATTCACTAACTCTCCTCCTGACTCTCCTACTGCAACAACCCACACAGGTGTGCCCTGTGTCGCGCAACTTTAAAGCTTTGAATTCCTCTTCGAAGCAATGACGTGGGTGTGTGTGAAACAAAGCTTCGGACGTCACTGGTCACGTGATTATCACAAAACGAATCAAGCTCCGATACAAAGCTCCATTCCAAATTGGTTCATGTTTTTGATACATGCCTCGAAGCAGCGGGTTCACAGGTAACATCACTAACATTTGTTAGTCTTAAGTCCTCATTTTGTTCTATGTTTCTGTTCTTGTCCAGTTCCTCCTTACCTGTTTCAATAAATATATGTTTAGTGAAGACGTGCCTGCCTCCGCTCAATATAAACTGTGACATAATGTCAAATGTTCCATTCTAAATTCGTATGTCCATTCTAAAAACGTATAGAAAATCTGTGTGTGGATATGTGTGTGTGTGTGTGTCCGAAATATTTGCTTCCTACCAGTTTTGTCAAGACATATTATCAACTTACACCAAGTAACCTGTTCAACTTATCTCATCCAGGTTTATAATGCTGTTGCCCCCATTTAGAAAAAAAATAATGGTTAAAAACAAATTTAGTTGTTACAGAGCTTGATTCAATGTTTGTCTAAACTGTTCCCTACAACCTAAAGTTCAGTGTTTTACACAGTGTTTTCAAAAGCACGGGGGGGTTCAGGGTTTTAGTTCAAAGGGGCCATAAAATCACTCACTTAAACAAACATCCAAATTGAATGTTTTATTAACTAAAACCAGTAGGTGTTCATTATCCCACAGAATTCTTCAACACAGTCAGTCTAAGCTGCTACATCATTTCAGATTTAGGTAGATCATGATGTTCATAAAACATTCTGTTGTATAGGCAAATAACATAGGTTCAACCTGAATAAGTTTGTGTAAATGTGTCAGCACAAACCACAGCACAATTTTGTGAGTTTCTGTCAGGGCATTCAAATGAATCATTAGTTAAAATACAAATAGCCTGTTACATTGTGTGTTGTTTGGGTTTAATTCTTTACATTTCAAATGCCGAGGTGAGCTTTACATTTAAGTTTAAAATCATTAATATACTGGTTTTCTTGTTTTTCTGTTTTAGGAATACAAATTATTTTTGCAATGTTACCTTTGAATTTGTAAAATGAGCAGTTTGGGTTGTTTGATTTGTAAACAAAGGATCTAGAAATGGCAGTAAGTCCTTTTACAAAACAAATATTGAAAAATAGCCAAGCAACAGCTTAATTATGACAAGTGTATACCAATTTATTTAAATAAATGTCCAGCTTATACCCTCTGTTCTTGATTGTATTTCAACTTTTTTGTATCTCTGTTGGAATTATAGGCTCTCTGACTTCTCTAGGGTGCAAGCAAAAATTTAGGATGCAATTCAACCTAGGGTCTGTGTGTGTTCGTGGATTGTGTTAACGACCCTCTTTTGTATGTTGTCAGTAACTATAGCTAGTTTAACAGTGCTTCAAAAAATCAGTGTAAATCCAAACTAGTATTGTAAATTGTTTAAACCTGTTACATATTTTTAAAACATAATTTGGAGAAATGTTATAATTTTAACTTGTCAGATCAGAATCTGACAGGTTCTAAATACTTTTATAAGACAACCATTAATCTAGGTAAATCAATGTTTTTTAGAATTCTTACTCCCAGAGACTTTGCCATTGTATACAACAAAGGTATGTAGTACAGTGACATATCTCACCACAAAGTGTAGACCATATCTCTTAAAGGGGGGCTGGACAAACCCAAAATAATTGAAACAGACCACTCCTTAACTTAGGTGTACTGAAGTTTCAGCATAGGTGGTTGTGTTTATGTGTATCTGTTTTTTTGCATAATTGTGTGTGTGTGTGTGTGTGTGGATGTGTGTTTGCAAAAGCAAATGTGTATGTGTGCCAAAGATCTCTCAATTTGCAAAAGAAAATTTAGATGTGTTTCTGTGTAACTGTGTGTTTGTTGTTTACATCTGAGTGCAGATTTGCATCTAGCTGATTGTATGCATTGTCAAAAACTCTAAAAAACATTGTCATTTATGACACATATGTTAAGTTTAATTAAAGTCTGAACAACATGTGTTTCTGTCATAGTCCAAGCTTAAAACAAAATTCAGCTCTTTTCAGATGCTCATAAAACAGTTTCTCTTCACCAAAGATCTGAATACGTGTCACTCTGTGTCTGTTAGACACAAACAGAAGTGATCTACACAAGTGATCAACCCAACAGAAGTGATTTACAGAAGGGTCAGTTTGGATCACAAACTATGGTGATACATCATAGTTACACCGTAACACATTCAAACTGCTATGAATATTGAAATAAAATACGCTCTTACCCTTTTCGATGGTATTTCAAAACAGAAAGTTTGCAGGGTGTGACCACACTGCATCACGAATCCTATGAACCATCAAGGCATTGGTTTCTCAAATGTTCAGAATGGAAAATATTGATTTAGAATTAGAAATGCATAGCTTTCTTACCACGGTTTATCTTTTTTATTTCATTTCACAATATTACATGTAGAAGAGAAAGGTGGATAACGCGCATCAAACGAAAAGAGGAAATGTGCTCAACAATTGAGACAGGCTGAATAACTGGGAGATATGGAGCACCCAAATGTTATCTCCCATATCTCCCAGTTTTTCACAATATTACATGTTGAGTATATCCCTTAAATTATGAATCTGATGGTTCACCAGGGTGTAAGGCCATCGTCTTCCATCCAACCTGTTTTTCACACATCTTAACCGCTTACGCAAACACAACAGTATCGTTGTAAACTTTTGATTCAGCCATTCTAGAGCGCTGTACCCAAAGTCTGTTTTCTGTGCAAAAGGGTGAGAATTGAAGTATGCACTGTTTTTACAGTCTTTAAACATGGTAGTATACATTTATGGGATTCGAAACCCTGAAACTCAAAGTCTGTTACGGGGCAACCCTTCATCATCGAAACCTGATCCACGTTAATTGCCACACGGTAAGAATATCTTTGTTGGTTCTTATCATTATTTTACAACAAATTAACAAAAGCATGTTTTCAAATGACATTTCTGTTCTGCGAGAATATTTATATGAACTATTTTCTTAAGCTAACTATAGATCTGTTTCATAACACATGTTTAGATGGCTATTTTCTGTCACAAATGTAAGGTTCCATAATATGTATTTAGCGCAGCAAGAAGACTTATATGGGTTGTTTTCTTAAAGTTTAAGAAAAGTTAGGTCTAAGCTCCATAAGAGAGAGGTTTTCACATGGTGTTTTTTCACATTGCCTCATAGATCAATTGCACTATAGCATTTGAAATGGATAACTTTTTCTTAAGCCAATCTTAGCAAAATGTGTGTTTTGATAAACAATCTAAATTAAAACAAATATAAGAGCACAATATATAGGCATTACATCCGATTATGTATGTAATAGAAAAATAATTCGGTTTCACATTTTGTTTTATCGGTTTAAACATACGCCAGTGTTTTTCCAAACAAACTTTTAATAACTAATTGGGTTTGTATTAAAATGGGTTTGTATTATAGACCTAAGAGTTTCATCCAACCAAGGGCCAGTTCACACAGAGTTTTCACAAAAGTTTTTGATACTTACTTGTAGATTTGTATTGCTGATACAGACTTGTAGATGCAAAACATTTTTCGACTGACAACAAAAACAAAGAGTTTCTCAGTTTATTTAAGTATAATATAAAGGTTAGGTTATAATACCTTGCAAATGTTCACTATGTAGTGTGTAAAAAACAACACAGCTATGTTTTTATAAAAGGCTTTAGAAATTATGTTTTACTTACATTGAAAGATAAATATGACATGTGTATAATATATACTGAAATACTTTGTAAAAGATTTGTCTTTTTCAAGGGTCCAGAAGCCCATACTCTATATTAAAACCACCTCTTTCTGACACCTTGTCCCTGGTTAGGTTAGGGTAGGGCGTCTCAGATCTCAGTAAAGGGGCATCATGGTTTAAACCAAGATAGTGCAAGACAGACATCCATGTTTTTACAACATAAAGTTGGAAAATGTCAAGGTACAAAGCTGTTTAGCATACAGCTTCCCTATAGGTTTCCAACAATAGATAGTGACAGCAATGGATAAACTAAACAAATGTTGCAGGGTTCTTGACCAACTAAAACACCTGGTACCTTTGTTCCTGTTTAGGGTGTAGTGTGACAAGTCTTACTCCTTCATATCATGAATCAAACAGGTTTGAATAACAAGTTACAGAATCCAAAGTTGTAGTTGAATTTGATTCTTTTAAATTCTTTGAAATCTTGTGACCGACACGGATGTGTCTATGCCAACCTTAGACACCTAGGTCTGTTTTTGATATAGTGCTGTTGAACATTCTAATCCTAAACAACTTAAGAGTTCCTAACCATCTAATGCTCTAAATTGGGCAGTCAATCTGACTGACTAAGAGATTCAAGTTTGTACCTTGTAAAACAAAAATGTGTCTATTTAAACTTTATAACTTTCAGTCCAAGTCCATTTATATTAATTTCAGGTTGAAACAATCTATGTTCAAAAGATCAAATCATAAACAAAAGTAAAAAGCCCCTGAACTAGATCCTATATGATTGGCTGTAAAGTAAAACAGGACGGGCCGATGAGGTGGTAGGCATTTGTGTTTACCATACATTTTTTAAACAGGCGTTCTTTCAAAGCCCTTCAAGTCTTGGGTTTGATTTGTTTAAGCAATGATAATGGATATGAAGAGTAGAAAGGTATGGACCGAAATTCCTGGTTTCATGTCACAGGATGTGACATTATTTATCATCAGAGCTCCAGGATGTTTCAAAAACAGTATCAAAATAGGAGAAAATACTTTGTCATACAACTTCAACCCACTGAGCTCAACCGTAGAAATCTTCACAGCAAAAAACGGTTGAGGAGGATATAAATGAGTGGAACATTTTTAGCCCACAGCTCAATATACAAGAATGGATGTGTCTTTGTCGAGCTCTATTCAAAGTAAAAGCAAATATTTTAAAAAGGAAGACCCGGTTTTGCGGTGGAGAAGCAGGTTGATGGAGAAATTCTAAAAGCCAAAATTGTTGAAGCCGACGAGTTTCACAGGGATTCACGTTACACTATTTTTGGTTGTTTTAAATTCATCCTGAAAACGCTACAAAGACTCTAAATACAATGAGATATACTGATTCGGGTTCGAAAGTCAATTATTTAATACCAATATTTTCCTTTCCAGTGTTTGAATGGTTAAGTGTAGTTTGCATTATATATGAAATGCACAATCTATTCAAACATCGTAAGTAGCTACTCAGGTGGTATCTGTTAAATAAGAGAGTCATGGATGTTTGTCCAAAAAATAACTAGACTATTCAATTTGGAAAGGTCATCTTAACGTTGTTAACTACAATCAATGTTTAGTTGTTAACTACAACCAAGAAAGCACTGTTGATGTTCAAGAAATTGTTTCACGTTTGTTAAACAGATGTAAGCTCAAGACTCATCTTTAGGTGTATTGATACAATGTTTTTGTATTCATTGTTGTAAACATTTACAACTTCTAATCCTAACGCTATTATGCTTCAAATAGGTTACCATAAAAAACTTGGTTGAATTATACTTTGAGTGCTACAATTCTATTCTACTAATTCCTTTTGTTCACCTTGTGTGATTAAAAAGATTTCACAAATCATTAATAGTTTGACTTTTTAATGTTTTCACAGATATGTATACATTTACAATTTTTAAAAACATTTACAAATATTCCTCTAACAGTCTATAGAAGGTAGATGGTGTTTGCATCATGTGAATGGGGGACCTGTTCTCCAGTACCATTGACCAGGCCTTGGCCCACTGTATCAGTGAGGATTGCCACATGGGGGCTTGCATTGCAGTAGTGTTCAATGTTTTAGATGCTAAACATCAAAATCCGCGGTCGCATTCTATCGTATTATCATCATCAGGGAATAGTTCATACCTAACAGAGTCATACTGTTTCAGGCCTTCCATCACATTGAACATCACATCTATTCTGCTTGCTATGGCTGGTAATGGACCAGAACAATATGCCTTACGCCACATATTCCACGTATTAGGTGTAAACTCCACATCTTCTGTTACACCTTGTACAAAAGATTCACCTGCTTCCAATGTATAAAATAGTCCAGATGGTTTTTAAGGGTTAAAAATGTATCCATTTGTACATCCATCGTCCAGCTTCCACTTGTGTGTCAACATGTCATTGTGTAGTAGATGAATCTGTGTTAAGCTCTGCATTGATTTCTTTGGGGGTGACACAACTGTCACGTCGTCCGAAAGACGTTTCCTGGCAGATTTTAGCATTGTTTCAGTCACAAAGTTGTTTGTTGCAGGGTACACAAATTCAAACAAGTCTGAATGTTGGCAAACTTAGATCTGAGCGGTTTAAGTACACTAATGCAAATTCGTTGTCCAACCCACAAACGCCCATTTTTTACAACCTAAAGCCCCTTCGTTTTTTAATTTATTTTGGATTTTTTCTGGTTAGGCTGTTTCTCTGTGAAAGGATGTACACGGTGATGATTATATTTGTGGTATGGAATACTTGCTCAACTCAGTCGATCAAGACCGCAGCCAATGCTGTAAATGAGACAAATCAGATATCAAATACAAATTCCTGATGAGACAATTATGTCTTGGACAAAGGATGTGTAGAATCTTACAAACCGAGGCATGGATATTGTGGTTACTCCATTCTGCAAACAATGATACTTCATGTCCTCAAGGCTTTTTCTAAGACCTAGAGGTCTTAATAAAAACTTGGGGCCTGGAGAAATGAATAAAAATGGCTGACAGAGACACATAGGGGCCTGAGAACCATCCCTTTGAAAGGGGGGGATGGGGTGGACCATGTCATGGCGGAAGTGGGGGACAGGGGTGTGTAGTGGGAAATTAATGTTGTTCACAGGTTCAAATAATGACTATCTCCACATGGGTTGCACAAGGCATGTTTTTCTTTACAGATAACTATTGTAGTTGGCTGGCCAGATTGTTGAAGGTTCCACAGTAAAATGGTTGTTCCCCCCCTGGGGTGGGACAGTTCAATATCATGTAAATGTGTGAGGCCCGTTCTTTTGTAATGGTATTTGCGCCAGTACGGCGGTTCCACAGGAAACGTATGTTTTCCCCCCTCGGAGGGGACATTTCAATTTCATGTTAATATTATAACACTGTTCTATTTGTTCTACTAAGGCTACCGCCAGCAAGACTGTGCATAATTTAATTATGTATGTGGGGGTGCCAAGCCTGTTTGTTCTAACCCTAGCCAAGTGAAGTGATACCATTTGCCATGCAACGGGGGAGGAGCTTGGGGATCACCTGGGCGCGAAGGTTAAATTACTCTGATGTTAGATTTGTTAGTTGAGTTCTAATCGTAACCCGCAATTATAAAATAGCAAGCTATTCCAGGCGCCAGGTGCAATCACTGAGGCTCGGCTATCCCGCAACGGCGTCCTCAGCTGGCAGAAAAGGGATTTTTGTGTACAAGTTGACAGGGGAGAAAAGTTCAGCCCACACCTGGGCATTCCTTATCCCTCGCCCCTATCGTGCAGTTCAGCTTCCGGAAGCATTTCTGATTTTAGGCACGAGTCAATGTACCTTAGATCCCGCACGGCTGTTGCAGACGTATTCCGTGAGGACAGGTTAGCCCGTCCATATTGCATACTTGGTGCGGCTCGGAGGGTCCAGGTTAGCTACCTTGGCAGATCCAGAGTTCACCCCCGCGAGGCTTTGGTTTGAACTTGGTTAACTAACACTTAAAACACATGGAGTCAGATTTATAGATATTACATATCTACGAGGCAATTAAGATCTTAAGATCATTCTCCACGCTTACTATTAAGCCATTAATTATCTGTTTAACTCAGAACATTGCCCCAAGGGAAAAAGAAATATATCATTTACTAATGTATTAATTTCATGTGCATATTAATGGTAATATATTCTATTTCCCCAACTACAAGTGGGGGTCAGGAAGGGGCGACAGGGGTGGGGGTCAGGATGGGGGGAGGGGACAGGAAGGGGGAAGTTGACATGAAGGGGGGACAGGGGTGGGGGTCAGGAAGGGGGGAAAGCTGTTACACCCGGTGTCACTCACTAAGGCAATTAGGGAACAGGTTGGGAAGGTGGTGGATGTTAGGTGTTTGAGAGGTGGGAGGGTTCTTATTGTGGTGGGTAGTGTGGCTCTGAGGGATAAGTTGGAGGTGTTGAATGGGGGTAAGGCGAGGTGTATGGTGCCTGGGAGTGCAGTGAAGGTGAGAGGGGTGATCACGGGTGTGCCGGAGGATCTGTGGATGGAGGAGGATCTGTGGATGGAGGAGCTTAAGGAGATTGTGTCGGGTGGGGTGGTGTTGGAGGCGAGACGGTTGGGCAGTAGGGCGGTGAGTTTAGATAGGGTGAGTCCCACGGTGTTGTTGGAGTTTGGGGGGCCTTTGCCGAGTAGGGTGCACTTAGGGTATCTGAGTTTGTATGTAAGGGAATATGTGCCACCGCCACTGAGGTGTTTTAATTGTCAGCGGATGTGGCATGTGGCTGCTTTGTGCAGAGGGAAGGGTAGGTGTGGTAGGTGTGGGGATGCGCATGAGTATGGTAAGTGTGGGGTAGGGGATGTGGTGAGTTGTTCTAATTGTGGTGGGGAGCACAGTGCTGCGTTTGGGGGGTGTGTGGTTCAGAAGGCGGCGGCGGAGGCACAGCGGGCTAAGATGGTTGATGGGGTCGCGTATGCGGAAGCGGTGCGGAGAGTGGGGGGACTTGGGGTTGATGTGCAGGTGGAGAAGGAGAGGGTTGTAGGCCCGGTGTCGGAGGACGGTTTGGGTGTTCGCAGGTTGGTGTTGTCAGAGAAGTGTAAGCATGAGTGTGTGGTTGGTAAGGAGTCGTTGGTGGTGGGCAGGGTTGAGTTTTTGGCATTTCTGTGTAGTGTGGTGAATGTTTGAAGTCAGGTGAAGGGAAGGAATGCTAGGATAGATGTTGTGGTGGGTGCTGGTAGGGAGTTCATGGGTATTCCTGACGTCACGGGGGAGATGGTTCACGAGCTGATGAAAGGGAAGGGGGAGTGTAGGTAGGTGTTAATTTCGTGGGGTTGTGGGGTGTGGTGGGTTGTGTTGAATTGGGTGGGCCGTGACCGGCCTCACACTCCGGTACAGTTGGTGGCGGTAGATGCACCTTAACTTGGTTGCGATCCACCAATAACCCACAGAAGAAGAAGACTCCCATTTATTTTGCACTCGCCCGCGATCACCCCCCAGTGGAACTCTGGTGAAACTGCAACCAAATTCGGTACAATGGGGTTTAATAGGGAGTGGACAGGCTCTTTGTAGACGAGCTCTGCAGTTACCATGGACATTTTTACTGAGCCCGCAAAAAGGCTCTGTGTTTCCAACTCTGGCAGGCTGCCCGACTCGGCGCCTGTGTCGTAGCAAAAAATATGGATAGTTAGAGAACTGTAAATACGTTTACTGAGCTGTAGATTACATGATATTTCAAGGAGGACATTGTGTAAGTGAAGTTAGCTAGGTCATTTAAAGTAATGTCAAGGCGGAAAGATATCACTATCGCAATGGTTTATGAAATGAGAAGTTCCTTTGCTTGTACGTCTTGTACCTTTGACTTTTTGTGGATTTTCGGTTCATTTTTTCATTTAAAATGATATTTTGTATGCTTATGAGTCACGCCGTAGCTGGTTAGCCTAAGGCATGGTCTAAAATGCTTTTTATACAAATTTTTCCAGAAGTCAATAGGAGAAAGGAATGGGAGATTTACTTCCGGAACCCAAGCACTCTCGGACGAGGGGCGGGGCTGTTGAGGTCTATACGGCTCTACTCAGCACAGCCACCCCCCTTCGAACCCAAATTAGACCAGTAACATCTCTACATGGGTATTCATAACAATTCTTATTCATAGTACAGATATCATTATACATAATAACCTAAGAATTCATAGTTCCACAAATCTAAGAACAAAGTTGCTAACAGCAAAACTCATTAACATGTAGTTCATTGAATAGTTCTCAGTCTTAGGTTTTGTTGTCTTCATCCATGCATATGTTAGTGTAAGCAGCTGTGAAAATAGTCATATTACATCATATTCATTAGGGCCAACCAAATTCTGGTTGTTGTTTACTCATTCTTAGCTTAAACTGCAAATATATTGTTTCTCTGTGCTATCTATCACTTAACTAAGATCTAATATATCTCTTCTTCTGTTAAATCTCATATAGTTCCTGATTAAACCTAATCTAATTCTAATAAATTATCAGCTAGTTCTTAATATTATCTTCTATCTTGGCATGTCATATGAAACATCTAATCCAAATGCATACTATATTCTAAATATTTGTGTGAGCTAACCCCTAGAGCCTTACCCTAGGACCTGGCTTGACATTGTCCATCCTCATCATTTATTTTTAGTCAATGTCTTCAGAACCCCTGGTCCAAAGCTTTTCTTTTATCTTCTTTATTGACATTGTCTCTCTATGGAATTGTGTTTTACTCGTTTTCTTCTTGAAACGGTTTTCATCTTTTTGAAACTGGTTTCTTCTTCTTGAAACTGTTCAAAGTGTTCTTCTCAACTAGCAATCTTTTGTTAACTATCAAAAGTCATTTTAAATCTTATCATCGCAAAATAGACATCAAAGTTAACAAACAAATTACTTTGTTATTTCTAAATCTCTAAACTATATCCCTATATTTCTCATACATATTATTCTTAAATTTGTCAGAGTAATTTGTAACAAAAGCTAAAAGTAGCTAACTAAACTAAAATCTAGTCATAGATCCCAATTTGAAAGATCTTTATAGAAAAAGGTTTAAGATCATTGTTTAAGCTAATCTATAGATTCCAAAAAACTTAAAAGCCAAAGGTTCAGATAAAATAATTTAAAGATTAAAATCTAAAGTCTAGTCATATCTATAATCATATCTAAAGATCAAAAGTCTCCCAATGAAAGAGATATAATATCTAAAATTAATCATCTCTTACTGCAAGACGTACAGGATTTCTAAAGTCAGTCATTCAATATAAATAAATGTATTACGATTTCAATTGCGATCGCTAATGAAATATCCTGATTTAATAATCCTGATTCAAAAAATCTTAACATCTCCCTGCTCTTGACCCGTGTGGCAAATACTAAGAGCCACTCGGTCAAACTAGGCAATGCAGTGGTTTTCCAGAAGAGTGTCACTAAGTGCTATCCACATTAGGTGCAGAACCCATGGATTTCCACTGTAAGTCAGCATTGTCAATATTAGCATTCAGATCCTGTAGGTTAGTCAAGTATATAGCTAAGGATACACTATAGTTTCCCTTTGTGGCTTGTTTAATAACTATGGCAAGATGTGGCAAGTCAGTATTTTTCTTGGCTGTACTGTCAGCCATAGATAAACCATGGATGCCCTGTCTCCATTCTCCAACCTTGTTGTTATGCTCAACTTGTGGTATAACGAGAATCTCTGTAAATGTTCCTTTTCAGTGAGATGCTTATATATACACCGTATATATACCGTAGGTTCATTTAAATGCATCAATTTTGTTATGGGAAGAAAAATCAACCAGCAGTCCGTCATAATCAATAATGCAATTTGGTGTTCTTCATGATGACCTCATCAATGAAGGATTCCACGTCAGCATCAGAATTCTGTCAGCACATGGTATGGCTTACCTGTGCTAGAAGAAGTCAGTCATCTTACAATAAGTGATGTTCAGTTTCCATTAGAGTCCATGGACATCAAATCTGTAAAGTTCTTCATTGCTTAAGTATCTTTATTATTTAGTCTTTTATAATACATTCAGTTCAGAAACAGTCAACCAAGCCTTTTGTCAAACAATTAAAAATATGCAGAAAATGTGTGATTTGTGACATTCTCTGAATCCTTCTTAAGGGGCTGGGATTAGTCAAGCAAATGTTATGTAGAAACTTGTCTAACAAAGAGAAGAGTCAATAGTTGAACTGGTGTAAATTTAATTAACGCTACCTAACATTCAACATTTTGTGCTCTTTCAACATACAGGTAGGAATATACATGTACCTAACCACTGAATTATCCCATTCATGTTCATGTGAGGGTACAGAGGACATCTAGGCAAATTCTGAGCTTGTTGATGCATTGCATATAAACGACTTCTGAGCAATCCGGTTTAAAATGTAAAAGGTGCAGTGTAAAACTTTACACATTGAGAATGGCTCTACATTCTCTTGTACTGACCAGCTTACAAAACATGTAAAAAACTATTTAAATTTGATTCCCTACACCATGCAGTGCTTTGATACATACAAAAGCATACCTTAAAAAGTATCATTTATATAAATCAGACTAGCACATGTCCATTGCCAAACGCTTTGTGAGCACAACTCGGTCATTTCATCATTGCCAGTTAAATTCCTGTTGAAATCACACAATAACACTGTATAATCTACGGAAACATTGCTAACTGCATTATTTTTTTTTAATACAGTTTTTACTGTTTTTGTAAGCTTGGTTAAAGAGAAAATAGTGCTCTTACCACTAATGCCAAATTTGCCACATTGCCCCTGTAACCAACACATACTAGATTCCACAAACTTAAGGTTGTTTCTCTGCCCAGCTGTGTGATGCCAGGCTTCAGATCTGTGCAGTGGAACAACTGTTTTCACACAAGCAAACCCCACATGGTCAGGTAATCTAAGCATATTTCTTCAAAATCAAAAAAACTATAGATGATCCAAAAAGAAAGAATACATGTATAATCTAACTGAATGGACATTTGACAAGATTGTCATATCATTTGACATAATCCCCTCCTAACAAACCGTATGAGGACTACTTGCTAAATGCCACTTTAGGAGTTAGCTGTATTTGACAGTGGTAAGATTTCCTTTTATTAACATGACTGCAGGTTGACGTGGTTAGGTGGTTGAGTCAAAAAATTGTGAATATTTACAGGCAAAAAAACATCTCCCAGGTATTGTGACCAATTGATTACAATTCAAAACTATTATTTTACAAGAACTAAATATAATCAATCAATAAAATAGCACAAAAACAAGTGAAATCCTTTTTGCAAATCCTATGGCAAAATCAAACTGCTTCCCTCGACACAGGGTCCTATTTCTGCATACAACAATCTGTTCATGTGTATTAACCAAAACACAAAACAATATTTTCACCAATTTAAACTGTCTGATCAGAAATATTTTATTCTGTTATGTATTTGTTTTTAATTAATTGTTATTGTTCATTCAAATTTCTCTGATTTAGCATTCAGACTTGCACATTTAGCTTCATTGTTCTAAAGAGAACAAGTTATGTTACAAGTTACATACAATTAGTACCCTTCTTTTGTGACAAGACATGAAATATGGTCAGTCTGTCACTTTGATCTAGAGACAAATTGCACAAAATAGTGCATTTTATTTAATGGAGTTGTGTGTCTGTGTGTAATGTAGTGATTCTTACATATCTTTGTGAATAAAGCATCATGGCGGCAATGCCCAGAGAATAGGTTTTTAACCCAGGGACCACCAACACTTAAAACATGTATGCACACATGACCGAGTCACTTTGGATAAAAGCATCTAAATGGCATATATATTTATTATTCAACTACAGTATGAGGGCAGTGTTGAGATTAATATCCATATGGCAACCAACTGAGTAGCATACACCTACACAACCTGCAGCGATTAAGACAGCGGTTACCACAGCATCATATTTCACACATTTGATCATTTTACATTCTTTAAAATAACAGATAAGACTTCAAAGTCTGAGTGTAGACGTTCCTGAAGAAAAAGGGATCAATAATCGCACAACCCTGCACAAAATCCAAATGACCCCACCCCTCCCTACAAACCAGGTGAAGTGCAATTCCATTAACACAAAAAGAGTAAACCCTGCCTGCTTCTTTTCTTCAAGGCAAGGGGTGCAAAATTAAGGTAAAGGGTCATTTGGACCCTGCAGCTCCTCCCAGCCCGTATCCAGACCAGTTTGGAAAATAAATTAGAAGCGTTCACACGGTAGCATAGGTCAGGTAAGGGTGCCTAAGTGTGTTTGCGCGTGTGCATGCGTGCACGTGTATTTCAGGTATGTCAGGCAGGAGAAGGTTGGAATGTGTGTGAGCATGGGGGATGAGGGGGGAGTGTTTATGGTGTTAAAAGTCATCTTAGTCGGTGCAGGTGTGAATCTGTTTAATGAATGCAATGAGGAGAGGTCCATTTTAAAGTGGGATGAAGGAGACGAGTGAGGGGGAACACTGTGCGGTTGAACTGAGGGACAGGCCGTCCAATCAGAAGCGGATGAATGTAGCGTCAATCTGGCGTACGGTAGGCAGAGCCAACATGATCTTTCTGCGATATTGGGGGTCCTTTTGTAATGGGTTCCTCTCCAAATACACAGTCTCCAGCCCTTTGGCGTTCTTCAGCTCGTCCAGATCGGACCAGTTCTCGATTTGATTATCATTCATCTAGGAGAAAGAAGGCAGATTAGCCATGATCACTGTGTTTCCATCAGAATGGAGAACACAAAATCTGATTATATTTCACATGAAGTGGCAAGGATCAGTTTTCAAATTGCTCATCCATACATTTAACATACAATGATTCAAAAAGGGTTACAACCAATTGGCAAAGTGTTACACCAATTTCCCGACTTATCCATTCTTCATTCCCTGTTTATGTAATTCTTCACCACAATCTTTCAATCTCTCCTTTTCCCCCATACCCAGAATTCCTGTAGCTCGGTTAAATGGCGAATGTTTTCAATTTTCTTCACTCGGTTGGCTGCTATGTCCAGGGTGGTCAGTTTTTTCTAAATGTGAACAAAAAAGGCAAAACAGCATTCAACAATGGCCCGTAACATCGGCCCAGTAAACAAAGACAGTCACTTACCCATTCAGGCCAGTGGTAAATTTTCCCATTTAAATTCAGTCTCGTATTACAACATATGCCTGTCATCTCTGTCACTACCAAGCTTCAGATTTAGTTGGATCTCACTTTAAAATGTGTCTCATATGCCACTCCTTCCCTTCTGTTTTTGACCAATAACATTTAATACCTTGCCTGTTTTGACCAATCATATTTTCAGATGCATTCTTGAGTGGGACTCCTTTTTACTTTTCATCAAAACAACAGTTTGAGTGTTAAAAATGAATGTATTCAGCATCGACACCATTGTTCAGTTATTATATTGTGGTAAATGTAGGTGTTTTCGGTAATACCATATTAATACTTTCCTTCGAATCTATTTTTAATTAAACTAGTGCAAATAAACTATTAGAGTCAGCTACATCTTTCCAAACCTTAACCCTCCTTGGTCTATTGACACTCTAGAGCATCAAACTTTTTTCTTGTGTTCCGACAGGAGAAATCTGGGGATTATTTAGTCCCTCGCACCGCAGTTCCTATAACCATTTTTGCTCCTACTCCAGAGCAGGGACTTTTCCCTTTTCCTAGGTCTACGTTGATTGGTCCAATTTGCTGGTCGCTTCATTTGTCTGTTGCGTATAATACTACATATTATGCTGGAGGTTGGAGCCTTCGTCTGAAACACAAGTAGCTACTCAATTTCTATAGCCGCTTTCTGACCAAGTAGTTACAGGAACGTAGTTATAGGAACAGTCCACTTCTAAACAGTTCTACTAACTACTCTCCCCCAAAACCGGTTTTGCTATTTGCATTTGCACTGGTCAAGTGGCCATAGGAACTGGTCGGAGGGATAAGGGCGTGACGCAAGCACCACAACGGGCTTTTATATCGTCGTCACTAGACTTTAGCATAGTGCCACATTCAAAAACATTTCACAGTTTAATGTTTGTAACACTGGGTGTATGACTGGAGATAAGTGTGTAAATCACTTTATGTATGCGGATGATCTGGTGTTAATATTGAATGTGTGCATTATGCGCTAAAATACGGTAATATCAACAATATACTACACATCCAGACTAAAATGGGGGACGTACTACGGACAGTAGCTTTAAATAATAATTTTTTTGCAGGGTTCACCCATTTTGTGAAGTTCCAAAATAAAACCTAAATGACCATGTAATAGGAGTTTACAAACTAGTTACCATTATCAGTCAGTTTTTACTCTTTCCATTCATTTAATACATTACTGGTCATTAATGAACTCCCTTTGCTGGTCATTTTGATCTTGAGAACTACAATGCAATTAGTTGGGAATGTGCAACAATTTGAGACCAACTGACCCAAAGACGCCATTGACAAAAAAGTTAAGTGTTGGGCCCAGGCAAAGTATTTACCACTGAACTGCCATGCAGACGTGGTTACGATATGCACAATTACATGTAATCATAAATGACTACGCATTGTCTATGTCTAGACTGTTTGGAGCACATTATTTACTCTCATATGCCAACATGAGCAACCTGTTAACTCACATTGTTCTCCAGGCCCTCGATGACCTCGATGCCATTGTGACTGAGGTAAAGTTCCTTCAGGTTGACCAGGCCTTGTAGGCCCTCCATCTTGGTGATACGATTACTCTGACAAGGGAAAAAATGTTTTAAATATTTTTAGCTTTCCATTAACAGAAAGTATTCACTTTCTTTAAAACAAATGTTTATAGGTGACTATAAAAAATAAACTGTTTGCTAAAATGAGCATATGTTGCAGTCTATTTATAGAACTCACTTTCCACAAAATCAGAAGAAATTAAAGTTTGGTCCACATAAATAATCAAGCTGCAATGTACACAAGCTTGTGTGTGTACCTGGATGCTGAGGACTGTTAGATTGTGAAGGCCCTCCAGATGTTGCAACTGGGTGATCTTATTGGTGCCCAGAAACAAACTGGTCAAAGAGGCAAGGCCATCCAAGTTCTCTATCAGCTGGAACACAAAGAGACAGGCCCATTCAAAAAGTCCAACCTAACATTAACAAATGCATTGAACAATACTGTGGTTGTCCTACACATTGGGCAATGTGGAAAAAAAAGATGTATCATGATATTTCTTTCTCATATCAATAAATATTACTTTTTAAATGTTACTATCTGGGCTGAATACATATTTGGAACGACAAACTCTTGAATACAAATGTGTTTGAATCACTCACATCTTCATCACATCTAAAGTTACATCATTTTAAAGTTTACGTGTCAAATAGTGATAAGGGAGAAAATTGCATGTGAATATTCCATTCCGTTTCATTCTAATTCTATTGTGAAATGAGGGAAACACCAACACTCAACTTAACTGTTTCAAACAGATTGTCTATTTTTTAAACATTACCAGCAGATATTGGTTGCATTCAATTACAATTTCAAACTACTAGAACAAATTATACAAAAAACAATTACATATTCAAATAAATTGAAAGATAGTGTCCAAAAAATGTTAATGTCATTGCGATTACCGACGGTTAAGAAAAAATATTTAAAAAACTAAGAGGATGAAATAGTTTTTCAGTTTCAAAACAGGATATCTAGCTAGCCAACTGTTTCTATTTACCCAGGCATTAAAATGGCACATCACACCATAGACCAAACGCACACACCTTAGACTGGCTGGCTGTTGAATCAGAAACATTTAACAGGCTACAGTAGGTGGCTTGTCTTAATACTAAAAATCGAATTCACTCCAATTACAAATGTATAGCCTATAAAAATTGTATGTATTGTTATGTAAGTTATTCAGCAAGTTTAGTACAGTTGTGTGCTAGCTTGTTTTATCCTCTACATTGGCTATGCTCTCCATATCTCCAATTAGGGCTGGGCGATATGGCTGAAGGTCTATCACGATATACAGTGCCTTGCGAAAGTATTCGGCCCCCTTGAACTTTTCGACCTTTTGCCACATTTCAGGCTTCAAACATAAAGATATGAAACTGTAATTTTTTGTGAAGAATCAACAACAAGTGGGAACAAATAAAAACTGAAAAATTGGGCGTGCAAAATAACTTTGTAGCACCACCTTTTGCTGTGATTACAGCTGTAAGTCGCTTGGGGTGTCTATCAGTTTTGCACATCGAGAGACTGAAATTTTTGCCCATTCCTCCTTGCAAAACAGCTCGAGCTCAGTGAGATTGGATGGAGAGCGTTTGTGAACAGCAGTTTTCAGTTCTTTCCACAGATTCTCAATTGGATTCAGGTCTGGACTTTGAATTGGCCATTCTAACACCTGGATATGTTTATTTGTGGATTTTGCTTTATGTTTTGGATCATTGTCTTGTTGGAAGACAAATCTCCATCCCAGTCTCAGGTCTTTTGCAGACTCCATCAGCTTTTCTTCCAGAATGGTCCTGTATTTGGCTCCATCCATCTTCCCATCAATTTTAGCCATCTTCCCTGTCCCTGCTGAAGAAAAGCAGGCCCAAACCATGATGCTGCCACCACCATGTTTGACAGTGGGGATGGTGTGTTCAGGGTGATGAGCTGTGTTGCTTTTACGCCAAACATATCGCTTTGCATTGTTGCCAAAAAGTTCAATTTTGGTTTCATCTGATCAGAGCACCTTCTTCCACATGTTTGGTGTGTCTCCCAGGTGGCTTTAAATGGCATTTTTTATGGATATCTTTCAGAAATGGCTTTCTTCTTGTCACTCTTCCATAAAGGCCAGATTTGTGCAGTATACGACTGATTGTTGTCCTATGGACATACTCGCCCACCTCAGCTGTAGATCTCTGCAGTTCATCCAGAGTGATCATGGGCCTCTTGGCTGCATCTCTGATCAGTTTTCTCCTTGTATGAGCTGAAAGTTTAGAGGGACGGCCGGGTCTTGGTAGATTTGCAGTGGTCTGATACTCCTTCCATTTCAATATTATCGCTTGCTCAGTGCTCCTTGGGATGTTTAAAGCTTGGGAAAATCTTTCTGTATCCAAATCCACATTTAAACTTCGCCACAACAGTATCTCAGACCTGCCTGGTGTGTTCCTTGTTCTTCATGATGCTCTCTGTGCTTTCAACAGACCTCTGAGAGACTATCACAGAGCAGGTGCATTTATAAGGAGACATGATTACACACAGGTGGATTCTATTTATCATCCTTAGTCATTTAGGTGAACATTGGATCATTCAGAGATCCTCACTGAATGTCTGGAGAGTTTGCTGCACTGAAAGTAAAGGGGCTGAATAATTTTGCTCGTCCAATTTGTCAGTTTTTTATTTGTTCAAAATGTTTGAAATATCCAATAAATTTCGTTCCACTTCATAATTGTGATGATGATGCTATAATGATAAAGTAATGAAAAAGCCCACTTATCTCAAACAACAATTTATACAACTACTGTAGGTATTATTTTACCTGAACATGACAATGAATTTGATGTTATCCTGGCTCCCCTGAAGTTTTGTCCCTGGAGGGCTCAACGTCTACCATTGATAGCTGCGGGCAACTTTAATTAAGTTTCTATTTGCATATCACGTCGTCTGTTTGAGAAGGTGTTTCCTTAGGTTTGACATGTTGCCATGCTAGCTTTCTATATCACATCGCAAATATTACAACGAGTGTTGTCTCTGGCTGTATCAATTTTAGAAAAGTGTAGCCACACTTCTGACCGCTTTTGACTCCAATATCATCCAACTGCAGCCACAAATGGGCGTTCTCGTGCTGGTGGGGGTTCCAGTTTTCATAAACTGGAATGCCCCGGAACACATATTCCATAGCGGTCTAAAAAATTATATTACAACCATGATTACAACATTCACGGTTAAGGTTAGGCATGAGGTTTCTAACCAACGCGGTCTCACAGCATTTTGTAATATATTGTAATTTGTCACGCAATTTTAATCTGTTTATTCGTGTACACGGACACGATTTTCTTGTTTTTTTCATGTTTTTTTAGCACATTTCCTTTTTGTCTCTCAGCATGTTTCAAAATGAATGTATTTAAATTGGAAGCATCATGACGTAGCATTTCAGTAAAACGTGTTCTTCTAATATATTTTAGATGGGTTTAACAGCAAGGTTTAATTCAGAATGATCAGGGTAAGGGCTTGGGTAAGGCTTGATTCATTTAATGACTGAAAGTAAAAATTGTATTTTAGATGGGCTTAACAGCAAGGTTTCAGAGTGGTTAAGGTTAGGGTAAGGGTTTGGTAAGGCTTATGGTGAATGTAAAGATACAAAGTAAAAATTGCCTGTCTGCATCACGCTGCAATGGAGAACAAAACGCAATGGACAAGCTGCAGATGTGAGGTAATCTCGCAAGAGATTCGCTCTCAGGTACCGAAATGTGGCACCGATTGATTTTACATGAACCAATACTCGGTAATACCGACGTGATTCAGTTGGTACCGGTAAAAGTACAGGGGTTGGTACTCATCCCTAACTTTAAGTGTTTCATATCGGTCGATATCAATAATTATTGATCTGTTTTATGACATATTTAGAATATGGAGCAGGAAAAAACAATACTTTTAAACATTTTATTTTAAATTTAACCTTCCACTGATTATAATCCCCTCAGTTATAAAGGCAGAAATGTCAACACAACCATGAAAAACACTCAACTAATTAAAATTTAAACATGAACACTTAATTATCTGTTACACTAAGGTGCACAATTAGAGTAATTAAGAAATGCTTAATAAAGTGTAATAAAATAGTGCAGTGTTAAATATAAACAGAGAAACCTGAGAAGGTGCGGAAAACAAGTTTGTGGTATTACCAGTCTTGGTGGGGACAACGGTTTTGCATAATTTGCAGACGACATTGTTTTGACTACAGTCAGACTTTTAATAACAAAAAACTGCCATACTGGCGAGCTGAATTTTCCCATTTTATCAACAATTTCCTTGCTTGCTGTGGCACTAACTTTCCACCTATCAGTTTCAGTTACTGAAGAATCACGAGACAACAATATTGCGGAACCAAACTTGATACTGTTAAATGATTGGCTAATAGCGTGTCACTCGCTACGTTGCTAGGTTATCAGAGAGCGAGAGCCTTTGTTCATGCAACCGAAATTGCTTTGCAACCTCTTGTTTCTTCCAACAAAGAAAAGAAAATGATCGAACACTTTATTGAACGCATTTTTTATTGATATTGATTACGTGTCTATCATATCGTTATCGTTTTATCGCCCAGCCCCTATCTCCAATGCTTTCAATTGATTAGTAAATTACTACTTTTGTAGTAATCTATTAATACAGCTAAATCAGCTGTTGGCAACATTTGACCAAATTAATGACAATTAAACTGTCAAGAAGCTGCTACTTTGTTATCTATTAGGCTGTCATTTTTGCTTGACTAAACTTTAAGTTCAAACAGGAGCGCAAAGAATGTGCAAATGTGAGGAGGGTGGAGGCTTGCTACTCTCGGAGTCAGAGCCTCTCACTTTAAAATATAATCCTTTGTGACATTACTGCAATGATGTTTAAATATATTTATCATAGCCTATTTTCCAAACCTGCCATCTAAAACTGATAAGCACTTCGCAGCATGGGCTGAACCCTCTTTTATAAATGGGGGTACTTTGCTGGGGTCAAATATGGAAAGGAAATCCTTTTTTTCATAATCACGTTGTGAATGTGAATGTCATTTTAACTACTAGGCTACTTTAATAACTTCATAGCAAGTTATTTTTGTTTTAACACAGATTTCATTGATCCCTTGTTTGGTTCTGCTGCAGCACTCAAATGAGCAGGCAACATAAAGATATCAATTTGATATGGCTTGAACATCTGGCTAGCTAACATGTCCAAGAAACATTTAATAGCACTGTTTTTCATAAGTAATCATAGTTTTTTGTACACTACAATGAAGTTTAGGGTGTAAACAAAATAGACGTTGGCTAATTAATCAGACTGGCTGATTAATTATGGCCGACAATGAGTTTTCAATATAATTATTAATCTGCCTTTTTGCTCGCCGGTTATGGCCAATACTTTTTTTTGAGAAAAACCACTTCCTCTAGTGTTACAATTAGATAGCATATCACGTGGAAACTGCGTGCAGCCAGCCCATCTGTCGTGAGCTACAGTCCACCTGCTCCAAGCTGCAGCATCAAGTCTAGAGGAAATAGTGATTGCAGAGAAGCCAGGGTAAGTTTGTAGCTAGCATGAAAGGGGATCAATTAAAAATCTGTCGCATATAATCACTTGTTCCGACTGAACTGTTCCCATTTTTTTATCAACCAAAACTTTTATCCGTTCTGTTTTCCCTCGAGGCTTTCAGGGAAAAATGACCCGTTTAAAAAGAAACTGCTGCACAAGGGTTAACTAGCTATATTGCGTTGTAAATGATGAATAAGGGGGATTTATAATTCATCATCAGATCAGACAACACTAGATCAAAATCGGGTACTAATCCATTCGACAATGCAGTCATTGCACCCATATATCATAATAACAAAATATGATGCCTATTCAAAATGATACACAGAAGACAGGTTTTTTTACTTCCACATTTAATTAAAAGGCATTCATGTTAGCAGAGAATATACATCGCTAGTGTTCTCAAACATGGTTCTCAAAATAGCCTATTTCTGATGTTGAGTCAGACGGTTGTGAAAAGAGAGAAGAACATTAGGCTATTCTGACTCACGCAAGAGAATAATTCTGTAGTTTAAGATTAAATGTTTCTCAGTTATTGCTTTTGTTATATTTAGGGCCCAAGCCAACGGCGAAGGCCCTATTGTTTTCCTTAAGATTATTATTTTTTATTTTTTTTCCTACCTTTTGGGCACTTTTGGGGCCCTTAACATGCTCAAAAACTCTTGAAAATTTGCACACGGGTCAGAACCCGCGGCCATCAGAACAGGGCTGAAGCTGGTACCCGGGCGTGGCAGGGGGGCTCTACAGCGCCCCCTGGAAAGGGTTTCGAACACTTGCCCATATATCAAACACGCTTGCATGTAATAATATGAAACTTGGTACACTTATAGATCTCATCGGGCCGAACAACTTTCGTGCTCTAAGTTTTACGTCAGCCCAACAGGAAGCCGGATATTATGAGTCGTTTATGGGTCGTTGTAAAAGCCTCCTCTGGAATTTAATGTACTTCTCCTAGGGAATTCATCCACTTGCCCGAAAAAGTTGGTGTGCATGAAGAGACATTGAGGATGCTAAATTGCAAACTGATTTTTGATATCTCTAACGGTTTGGCCGTGGCGAGGCAACAAATTTATGGCGAGAAAAGAGAAACATGAAACGTTATAACGTCTGCATAGATTAACACTTGTCCATATATCAAACACGCTTGCATGTAATAATATGAAACTCGGTACACTTATAGATCTCATCGGGCCGAACAACTTTCGTGCTCTAAGTTTTACGTCAGCCCAACAGGAAGTTGCTTATAATGGGTTGTTTGGAAAACGCTTGCTGTGGAATTTGAAGTACCACTCCTAGGCAATTCAATCAATCATC
>JACXGM010010647.1:7945-26089 GCA_016801145.1 Umbra pygmaea | reverse complement strand
GGACCGGAGTGAATGGAATGGTGCGCAACACACAAAACCCAGTGTTTTTTGTTTTGCACACTGGGTTTTGTGCGTTGTGCACCATTCCATTCACTCCGGTCCCGAGCATAATACGAGCCCGTCCTCCCCAATTAAGATCCACCGACCGCGGCTGATATATACATATATTTAATATTAATATTTATTAATACACTCATTTCAAATCTGATGACTGCAACATACTCCAAAAACATTGTGACATTTGACTGTTTACAACGGTGTAACATCACCTTTTCTTTTAATAACACTTATACAATATGTGTTTGGGCACTGAAGACACCAGTTGTGTAATGAGTGGTGATGTGGAGAGAATGCAGAGTCAGAGAGAGGAGTAGCTGTTCAGGTGCTTCTAATAGCAAATGACAGCAAAGCACAACAGCCAATAATAATAATCAATGGGCTAGAGTAATGCCCACAATAATGAACATTGTGCAAGGTGGAATAATTGAAAGCTATAGTGTCTAAGACTAGTAGAATGTAGGCTTTATCCAGAGAGTAACACTCACAACAATAACCGACAATGCAATAAGGAAAACACTGGAACTAAATACACAAATGAATGAATTACTGACAGCTGAGAATCATGAACAGAAAACAAGACAGGTGGAATATGATGTCATTGTCCAGGAGAAGTTGAACATGTAACAATCAAGTACTGATTTACACCTGCCACGGCCTGAGCCATGACAGTAACACCCCCCCCCCCAAAGGAGTGTCTCCAGCCAGAAAAACCAAGCACAGGGGGGGGGGGCAGGGGGAATGTGCACCCGGGGTGTCACGGAGTGTAGCCCGCTAGTGAGGGGAATGCCATCTGTACGTCCAGTTAAGAGAAGTGTAACTCCTCAGATCACTGTTGAAATTAACCAAAGCAAGTGGTTTAAAGACAATACTGACAAATTCCAGCAGAGGGTGCTGGACGAGGACAACACTGGTCCTTTGGGGATTCCCTTCGGAATGGAGGATTTGACGCTTGTCACTGTTCGCTTGGACAATGGCACAAGATCCCTTCCCTCTGACTTAGAACATCAACAGTTGCTTGACATGACAAGTGCACTAGCACCTCCCCAAAGCAAAATGGGGTGTAGCTTAACAATGGAAAAGAACAGAGACATCCCCATGTCACAGACTGCACTCCTCTTGGTTCATGATAAGTTGACATAAAACTGAATCCAAGTGCACAAGGGTAGGAGAAATATTCTAAGTTAAAACATCCTATATTATCATCTGTTTGTTGAATATGCCATAAAAGTGATAATTTACACTCACCTAAAGGATTATTAGGAACACTATACTAATACTGTGTTTGACCCCCTTTCGCCTTCAGAACTGCCTTAATTCTACGTGGCATTGATTCAACAAGGTGCTGAAAACCTTCTTTAGAAATGCTGGCCCATATTGATAGGATAGCATCTTGCAGTTGATGGAGATTTGTGGGATGCACATCCAGGGCACGAAGCTCCCGTTCCACCACATCCCAAAGATGCTCTATTGGGTTGAGATCTGGTGACTGTGGGGGCCATTTTAGTGCAGTGAACTCATTGTCATGTTCAAGAAACCAATTTGAAATGATTCGAGCTTTGTGACATGGTGCATTATCCTGCTGGAAGTAACCATCAGGGGATGGGTACATGGTGGCCATAAAGGGATGGACATGGTCAGAAACAATGCTCAGGTAGGCCGTGGCATTTAAACAATGCCCAATTGGCACTAAGGAGCCTTAAGTGTGCCCCCAAACCATTACACCACCACCACCAGCCTGCACAGTGGTAACAAGGCATGATGGATCCGTGTTCTCATTCTGTTTACACCAAATTCTGACTCTACCATCTGAGTGTCTCAACAGAAATCGAGACTCATCAGACCAGGCAACATTTTTCCAGTCTTCAACTGTCCAATTTTGGTGTGCTCTTGCCAATTGTAGCCTCTTTTACCTATTTGTAGTGGAGATGAGTGGTACCCGGTGGGGTCTTCTGCTGTTGCAGCCCATCCGCCTCAAGGTTGTGCGTGTTGTGGCTTCACAAATGCTTTGCTGCATACCTCGGTTGTATCGAGTGGTTATTTCAGTCAAAGTTGCCCTTCTATCAGCTTGAAGCAGTCGGTCCATTCTCCTCTGACCTCTAGCATCAACAAGGCATTTTCACCCACAGGACTGACGCATACTGGATGTTTTTCCCTTTTCACACCATTCTTTGTAAACCCTAGAAATGGTTGTGCGTGAAAATCCCAGTAACTGAGCAGATTGTGAAAAACTCAGACCGGCCCGTCTGGCACCAAAAAGCATGCCACGCTCAAAATTGCTTAAATCTCCTTTCTTTCCCATTCTGACATTCAGTTTGGAGTTCAGGAGATTGTCTTGACCAGGACCACACCCCTAAATGCATTGAAACAACTGCCATGTGATTGGTTGAGGAGATCATTGCATTAAGGAGAAATTGAACGGGTGTTCCTGATAATCCTTTAGGTGAGTGTATAATATGACTATGAAATGTGTTATGAACTTGTGAATAACACTTTGTTATAAATGGTACTGCGTCAATAAAATATATGATGACCATATCATATAGACAGACGTCTGGAGGTCCTGTGTAGCGATAGACGCATTTACCGTTTACTGCTCACTGCCAATATCAGCTGTTCCTCCATGTTGAATGAGTCCGGGCGGGAGTTTCTTCACCAAGTGACAGCATCAAGCAGGCTCCTGATCGGTTAACGCAGCACGAACAGATGCAGAAGTTCCGATTTTTCAACTCTGGCATCAGATGCCAATTCGCTTCAAACATGTGAATGCACAGAAAGCAACAAATGAAATCCCTCACGTTTATCGCACCAGAAAGTCAAATCGTTGCGTGTTAAACACGCCTATTGCACCATGGGACTTTCAGACGCACGTAAATGCATCTTTACATTGACTTAAAGCCTACAGTATACTCACTGTTGGCATACTCCAATGTGACATCAAAATGCCATAGATTACACTGGCACGCAAGGTTTTAGAGCGTGCAAGAGCAGATCGAGCACCACTCTTTTTTTTTCAGAGGCGCGTGACAAAGCGGAAACAGGAAGCATGGATGAGTTTGAAGACACAGTAAATGATTCATAATAACACTGTTAATGGTCCATAATAAAACAGTAAATGGTTCATAACAACACAGTTAAGATCATGTTAGCCACTGTTGACATTTTCGTCAATGCTGCTGCCAGTTCTGCCATCGTTTACCTTTTTCTTCTTCTCGTCCGTAGAAATAGCAAAGTTGGTAGCCTTTCCTCAGTTGCGACACCTCTGTTCAGGAGAAGACTGCAACTAGTGTTGCGAGCACCACGTGCAAGTATTAATAGTTATGGTGCTCCCATGACATCACATTGTCGCACGCCAGGTCGGCAACAGCAAGTATATTGAACGTTTAACATGGAATACACTTGCTCCAGACGCTCAATTCGCGTTCGGGCTATATGTAGCATGAAAGGCACCTATGCAAGAATCATGCTGTCTATTCAGCATATTGATATGCCACACATGTGAGGTGGATGGATTATCTCTGCAAAGCAAAAGTGCTCACTAACAATGATTTAGACAGATTTGTGAACAATATTTGAGATCCTTTTCAAAAAATGTTTGGGCTATTGCTAACAATTAGTCATTGCAATATACGATGGGTTCTTGCAGACCGCAACACATATATAGGCATTTAATTAATAAAAAAATTGAAGGGCCCAGCCGGCTGTATTGCGCCCCCCTGCTTTAGGGAGTTCCTGTTGACACCAACTCTGGGTGTAGATGCAAACAAAATAACTTGACTAACCACTGTGCATTATATAAATATGGGCATGTATCATACATGTAAGAGTGATTTTAACAAAGAGTACACGTTTGTCAGAGTGACTGTGCACATTCCAGCTGGCAAAAGTAGCCAATAAGGCTCAGACTCCCTTAATCTCCCAGATCAATCTACAGTACCACCCACACAGGCATATAGTTCACACAGTGCAGTGAATTACATTATTAACACAAAAGTTAGGCTTTGGATACCCAATCTGTTTTTCTATTTCTATTGAAATTCTGTGAAGATTGAAGAATGTCCAAAAAAGTGGCAGTAGTTACTGGTGGTAATAAGGGAATAGGATATGCAATTGTTAGGGAACTTTGCAAGGCAAATTTTCCTGGGGATGTTATTCTTACTGCTCGAAATGAGAAACTTGGTAACGAGGCGGTGGAAAAGCTAAAGTCAGAAGGATTTCAAGTTGCTTACCACCCACTTGATATCTGCGACCAGGGCAGCGCTATTGAACTGAGTAACTTTTTACGGAAGACTTATGGAGGACTAGATGTTCTCATTAACAACGCAGGAATTGCATTTAAAAGTACGGTACAATATATTGCTGTTTTGGCTCGACCAAGCAATGCATGGCTGTGTTCATCACATTTAGCCATTGCAGTGTATTTGCTTTCAACCCACTTGTACCTATATATTGCAGCCAGATAGTGAAGTTTTTGGTCACAACTTGTTGAGATGTACCCAACTGTTAAAACTGTACTGCAATGCTCTTAGGATGATACAGTCTAATATTTGTATTGTTCATAATTTATTATCTGAATTATGCTGTGACTTTTAGGAAAAATCAATTAATAAACCTCTCTCTCCACAAATCTCTTTAATAATCTTTTACTAGATGACGCCACCGAGCCGTTTGGTGAACAGGCAGAAGTGACCATGCGCACTAACTTCTGGGGCACATTGTGGGTGTGTCGTGCTCTCTTTCCCCTGCTCAGACCAAATGCCAGAGTGGTCAATGTCTCCAGCTTTGTTAGCAAGAAGGCTCTTGATGTCTGCAGCCCTCAACTACAAGCCAAGTATGACATTCCTTTGATATTTTAAAAAGAAGCAATTCTGAATTGTAATCTATTGGGAGAAATATACACTAACATATAATTATGTATTCTTTTAGTAGCAACCCTGACCTTAAATTCAAGCCCTATAAATCCAATTTAAATATAACAATTATGTGACAGAGTTTGTTGTAACGGTCTAAGTTGAATCTGGAACAAGCATGTCCTCAGGCAACGGGCGTTCAAGCCCTGCCTCTGACAATTTTCTTGATTCCTTTCTATCTGTTTACCTCTACATTCTTGTCTTTCTAGCCTGTTCTTCTTACAGTTGTGTCAATAAAAAATAAAATAGAAATCAAAGAACCATACAAACCACCCATTCTCCTATCACTGAGGGATGGTCCCAGTTAGGCCTCCTGCATGAGGAAGCGCAAATTGGCATAGAGTTGCCTGGGATTTGGGTTAAATAAGTCAGATTCTCTATCCTTCCACGTCGCTCTCCAGCAACTCCTTGTGTCCAGATTAGGCACATTGTGGGTTCAATCACGGAAGTATAGTCGGTGATCGTAATCATCCCATGCATGATCTGACTAATGCTACATACACACTGTTCGCGATGGGGGAGATGGCTTAATTTATTTCAATGAAGGAGTGGCATGCTGGGTGATGTGTTGGTGGCGTGAGGGGTGAATGAAAAGTTCAGATTTCCCAATTTTATGTAAAATGACAGGATTAGAAGGAATTGGGAGGGGAGAAAAATGGGGGGATCACAGAAGATTAGAATAATAACGAGGACACTTCAGCAAGAGAGGGAGAGTCGCACTTGATGCATGAATTCTCTGTCAACTCAATCCTGCTTGCTATATTATTGCTGGTCAAGTCAAATTCAAGGGAGGCCAAAACGGCGGCCCTCAGGCCACCGGGAAATGTCCTGGTGCTCCCAATGGCCAGTCCACCACTGCGCCCAACCATTACATCCCCACCAACCTGAACTGTTGATAGAAGGCAGAATCCATGCTTTCATGTTATTTACACCAAAATCTGACCCTACCATCTGAATGTGACAGCAGAAATCAAGACTCATCAGAACAGGGAATATTTTTCCAGTTTTCTATTGTCCAATTCTGGTGGGCCCATGCAAATTGTAGCCTCAGTTTCCTGTTCTTTTTCTGACCATTCTCTGTAAAAGCTAAAGATTGTTGTAGCAGAAAATCATTTTTTTTCTGAAATATAACATATCAACATATACAAAATAACATATCAGCCTGTCTGGCACCAACAACCATTCCAAGTTCAGTCACTTAAATCATCTTTCTTCCCCATTCTGTTGCTTGGTATGCATTCAGCAGATTGCTTTACCATGTCTACATGGCAAAATACATTGACTTACTCCCACGTGATTGGCTGATTAGATATTTGTGTTAATGAGCAGTTACACAGGTGTACCTAATGAAGTGGCCGGTGAGCCAGAATAGTAGTCAGAATGTTGCCGGTTCAATTCCTGTCTGTGCCAAATGTCATTGAGTCCTTGGGCAAGGCATTTTACCCTAAATTGCTCCAGGGGGAATGTCCCTGTACTTACTGTAAGACACTCTGAATAAGGGCATCTTCTAAATCCTTTAAATGTCAAATGTAAAAATAGAATGCAGCAAAAAGTTTGGCTTTAACACACTAGATGTACTAACCACATCACCAGATCTGTATAGTGGTAACATGCAGTATGTATATGAAGTTTTTTTTCTGTTGTATCTTGAAGGTTCCGTGATATTGAGCTCTCGGAGGAGGATTTGTGCTTGCTGATGGGGGAGTTTGTTATTGCTGCTAAGCAGGGAAACCATCTGGCTCAGGGGTGGCCAAAAACAGCCTACGGCACAACAAAGGTTGGTTACTATCTGTCCTCAAAGCTATGTGTAAGGGCTCATGGCACATTTAGACATAGGTTTTTAAGTAATGTTTTTTTTACCTCTGTTTAGATTGGAGTGACTGTGCTGTCCAGGATTCAGGCTCATATGCTGACTAAGACCCGGGCAGGTGATGGAATCCTGCTCAACGCCTGCTGCCCTGGCTGGGTCGGCACCGACATGGCAGGTTCAGATGCCCCCAAAACAACTGAGGAAGGAGCACAGACGCCTACCTATCTGGCACTTCTTCCAGAAGGTGCCAAGGAGCCACATGGACAGTTGGTGTGGGACAAGACTGTTCAGGAATGGTAGTGAAGACAGTAGGAAGTTTGCATTGTCTCAACCAGTGAATTTTTTTTTTCTTTCCATTGTAAGAAGGCACAATGCAACAGTGACTTAGATATTAGATATATATATATAGATATTAACCTTGATTTAAACTTTTTACTGTGACCAGTTACATAGATGCACTGATGTATGATGTGGGGTGCAGATGGCTCAGTGGTTAGGGAGCCAGATTGGTCGTCAGAAGGTTGCCAGTTCGATTCCCAACTGTGCAAAATGTCATTGTGTCCTTGGGAAAGGCACTTTACCTTAAGTTGCCACAGGGAGAACTGTGCTCTGGAGAGTGTCAGCTAAATGACTAAAATGTCATGTAAATGTATGTACTTCTATAATAATGCATGCTATTGCTTCAAATACTGTAGAAACTAGTATCAGCTGTTGTGATGAAAGTTAATCTCTCGTGGGCAGATTGTTGTTTTTACATAACAGTTTAAAAGGCCTTCGTCCAGAGCTTTTCAATATAAAATATAAAATATATATGTGCAATATATGTTTATTGCAGAAAGTCTATTATTGAGTCAATGCAGGATTATAGGGAAAACACACAGTACTTAATTCAACATAGCATTACAGCTGTTGATTCAGTATCATAGTGCACATAATATTTCTACAGGTGACAGTTTTTGCTAAAGGTTTTTACTCCTCGTACCAGAAGGTGAGCCTCATCTTAAAGCTACTTATTACCAAACATTATTACTTACCAATATCATTGAGACATACCATACAAGGACACAGACAAAGTTTAAAATAAACAACTGGATGCACTTCAAGTTGATTGTCCTCTTCCTGAAGGCATACATTATATGTACTTGTACTGTATGCTCCTACATTCTACATTATTTTGTTGCTTAATAACTTGGTGTTGTTATGCAGGGCTTTCTAAAAAATGATACAACCCCTGTCTCCCCTGATTAAAATAAAGGTGACATGAAAAAGAGAACTGAGACAGTGATTTACTTGGAATCCTTGTTCGCAGCTAAACTCTCTTTGTCATTAGTGCCCTCTAGAGGCCTGATGCGATATGATCAGATGCTAGTCTAGTAAGCCCAAGAGGCTAGGTTTGGACCGGGAATTTGAAGCAGCCCTGTGTGGATTCTGATGCTACCTGGCTATCCCCTCACTTTAGCATTCCATAGACTCCCATTCATTTTAGGGATACTTTGACAAATAAATTTACATCTGAAGCTTTTAAAGACTTTATTTGTCCATTGTTTATTTCTAAAGAAACACAAAGTATAAAAAGCTCCATTACCTTGTATCTCACGTTATGGCCCAGTAGCAGCCATTTTTGTAAAAATATGCTACCTGTTGTTTCATAACCACACAACTTTCTGTCGCACAGGAGAGAAATTATCGTATAGTCTAGGAGAAGCTCACAGGCAATCGGGGGGATGTGGAGGCATACAGTCAAGAGAGACGCCCATAGAGAGTCCATGAAAAGCATCGGAACAAAATATTTCAGCAACGTTTTGGTGGATTGGAAATACTTCCTACTCATGCTCTCCATCTCTGCATTAGGCAATATTTGGAATGATTCAGATTTCTCTTGGCACAGTTACGAGACGAATTACAACTTTCAGAGACGTTGCTCACGTTACACTCAGCTTGAGGCTGCACAGTAAGCCCGGCTACTACCGAAAAAGTGCTTCTAATTGACTTCAATTGCTCTCCATTGGAATGAATGGCGTCTGTTTGTCCATTCATTTATACTGTCTATGAGTAAGCCTAGAATAATAAACTAAGCAGGGTCATTCCTGGTATGTGCAGGTATTGGAGATCAGACGCTAAATGAAATGGTGTTGTAGGGGGCATTCTTTCAACTGGTCCAAACATCCCATTGTCCCAGGGCTGTGAAAGGCAGAATCTCTATGAACACTAAAGACGATGACACCTATCAAAAGGGAAATGGTTTTAACCACAATGGCCTGGTTGAATTTCCTTTCTGGCCTTCATATTTTCATGGCCAACAAATTATGTTTGGGCTCCAACCAGCTCATTTAGCCTCTGCTCTCCCACATAACTAAAACAATTGATAAAGTGCTAAACGTTACTAACTGCATGTACAGTATAATCAATAATGTATTTTATTTGCTCTGCATAATAGCATCAGTTAAATGCCTTAAAAGTTATACAAATACATGCATTTTGATTTGGGTGGCAGGTGTTTGCAAGCAAAATTACTCACATTCAACCTTGTGTAATTTCAATGTAATTTCATCACATTGACTTGTTAAATTATTTGTTCAAACAACCTATTGAGGTAGCAAAATATTCACGATTAAAGAGTAGTGGCTAATTATTTGAACTATGGGTGCAGTAGATTTAAACTGAATGAGAATACAAAGTAGTAATTTACTGGAGTTTGGCTAATTAAGGATTTTGATGAAGATACATTTATTTTTTTAAAGATGAATGTAAAAATAATGAGAAGTTACTCGTATTGTACATTAAGTATTAGGTAACAGTTGACCCCAAACTAATCCCAGTTGTGGACAATACTCCTTCTTCTCGACTTCCTGAGGAACTGATCCAGGAAGCATGAACACAATGTCTAGACTTGTTTATTGAACTAATTTAAAAATAAAACATCCACAAAATATAATAAAAAATGCAGACTAGAGACACCAATAAAAAGTCAAATTATATAATTACATTTAATAAATTATGTCTACTTCTGGGAATGCAAATTTCCTTTTTGTATCACCAAGTACAAGGAAAGACAAACAAAAACAATGGAGAGACATGCAATAATTCTAACTACACTGGCAGGACTTGACAATCATATTGGACAACTGCTCCACCTGTGGAAACAAAGACTATATTCAGCTGACATTGTTAAGAAAACCCAGCAGCTGTGTTGACAGTAAGTATGCATTCCAGCCAGTGAGGATGTTAGGAGAATTTTGCCTGCTACTTCTACTGAAACTGTATTTACTTACTTTGTGTTGTCTTCCAACATAGTAGAGAATGGGAAGAGGGTCCAGGAGCTGAGGGACACAGCAGGGTTGGGCAGAGGCTCCAGGATTGTGGTGTTTATATAGTGCCAGTACCTGCGGTAACAAATCAGGTTATTCAATATAAATCTGGACAGTCCACCTTGTTCTGTACATGGTATTAATCACAGCTTGCGGCCAATACGGTGTTTAAATACTAAAAGCCCCACAGTAACATTAGAAGAGTTACCTGAGAGTATTTGTTCTCTGTGTTCCATATGTATGTACAGGGGCCAATGCAGTAGTTAGCAAAGTAGCCTGTGGGCTCATGGATCCACTTCCAGCCCAGGTCTTTACGGAAGTCAATATAAAGCTTTCGCACACAGCAACTCTCTGATCTACTAGAGATACATACACCTATGAGTCACACACTTATCCCCCACACAAACAGTCTTTTAAACATGGGCTCTCAGTAACCCTGCAGTATGCTATTCTGCTAAAATAAATGTACGATTACATTTGAGTGACTTAGCAGATACTCTTAATTCAGAGAAACTTCAATTGGTAAGTTCACACTCAGTAGACATACTGTGCTTTGCATAAGTATTCACCCCCTTGGACGTCTCTTCATTTTGTAGTGTTACAACCTGTAATGAAATAGGATTTAATTCCCATTTTTACCATTTGTTTTACTCAACATACAGAACACTTTGAAAGTGCAAAATAAATTTATTGTGACAAAAAACAAAAAAAAATTGAAACAGACATGTGGTTATGGTACATAAGTATTCACCCCCCTGTGTCAATAGAAACACTTTCCTTCTAAAGAGATTCTCAATTGGATTGAGGTCTGGTATAAAATACATTCAGGTTCTTGGTTTTAAACATCTCCAGTGTAGCTTTGGATTTGTGTTTAGGGTCATTATCGTGCTGGAAGGTGAATCTCTGCCCAGAGGAATTATGTACCTATTTCTTTTAAGGGGGCACAGTGTGCACAACACACGGAAACATGTGCCCACAAATCCAGATATTAAAAGGAAAATCCACTTGTCTCAAATACCTTATGGAAACATGACACCTCTGCCCCAGTCTCAGGTGTCTTGCAGACTGAAACAGGTTTTCCTCTAAAATTGCTCCATCCATCTTGCCCAATATGGTGTAATTACAGTGCTGCGGTATATGGGCGGTACTGCATATGGGGTTACTGCATAATACATAACATACATTAAATGTCTACCATTGGTCAGATTATAGAAGCAATGTTAGCATTTTTGTGAAATTCACAACCTGTCTCAATAAACACATTAACTGTAACCAAATATAAAAAATACTATGGTTATGATTAGGGTGAATTTCTCTAGCCAATACATCAATAGAAACCCCCATATGCAGTAACGCCCCCGTACTGTTGCACTGCAAATATACCCTTCTCACCTTGCCCCTAAATCTGACCAACTTTCCAGAAAAGCATCCCCACAACATGATGCTGCCACCATGCATCACTGTGGGGTGATGAGCAGTGTTGGTTTTTTGCCACTTCTAGCATTTTGCCAATTTTGGTCTCATCAGACCAGAGAACCTTGTTCCACATTTGCTGTGTCTCCAACATGCCTTGTTTCAAACTCCAAACCAGATTGATAAATTGTTTTTTTCAGCAATGGCTTTCTTCTCGCAAAACACATCCATGAAGCTCAGCTTTGTGGAGCATCCGTGTTAAAGTTGTCCAATGGAAGATTTCTCCCATCTCAGCTGTGGATCTCTCCAGCTCCATCAGAGTTGGCATTGGCCTCTTGGTATCTTCTCTGACTAATGCCCTCCTTAACGAGTCACTGAGTTTTGGTGGATGGCTTTCTCTAGACACAGTCACGGCTGTGCCATATTTTTTAAAATTTGGAATAATTAATTTAACGGTGCCCTGGGGGATGTTCAAAGTTTTGGATCTTTTTTGGTATTTATATCCCAGACTTATTTTGATAGCTCTGTAGAGGATGGCTAAATTGCAATAGTCCTCAACAGCTCCTTGGTCTTCATGATGCTGTTTATTTACATATGCTCTCTAACAAATTCTGGGGCCTTCCAGAAACAGGTGTATTTATTTTGAGATCATGTGACACATTAATTATGTGTTCTGAGGGCAGCTGGTTGCACCACAGCTTATGTATGGGTATCATAGCAAGGGGGTTTGGGCTAAGTACTTATGTAACCAAAAAATTTGTTCTTTATAAAAATTTTGTGTCACGATAGAAAATATTTTTAACCTATAAAGTGTTTAGCATGATGTGTAAAACAAATGGTCAAACAAAAACACAATTCTTTTTCATTCCAGGTTGTCACACTACAAAATGTGGAAACATCCAAGGGGGGTGAATATTTATGCAAGAAACTGTATATAGAATTTATATTTATAAATGTTTGCTTTGGCAATGGAATTAATCCTACACTTACTCTGAGCAGACCTCTTCAGTGGTGGCTTGTCGCTTCTTCCGAGAGCTAAGCTGGCTATGGCGTTCCACAGGAAGTGACATTAATAAAATGTGAGGCTTTGGAATGTTCTTATTGAAGACATGTTTATCTCCTCTCAGCATTTTCATTCCTATAGTGTAAAAATAATTTTGACAAATCATTCAGTTGAGACATTTACAGTGGTGGTTGTTCAGGAAATGTCTGGCTTGAGTTCCTTCAGAGTGAAGGTAGTAGACTGCAAATACCTGATATGTCAAAGAGGAAGTCATCCATTGGTTTTTCACATTCACAAGGCAATTTCAATTGGAATCCCTGCTCATCTTCTGTGAAATATTGGGGAAACAAATGCTATGATGGGTTGTATTTACATTTTAAACCTAAATGAGTAGTTACTCTTTTAGGTGTAAACGTTTGTTAGGCAGTTCTTTAGTGATGGGAAAACAAACCTTCATTGCGGTTCTTCTTGCAGCAAAATATGCTGGCAGCACTGAGGATTTTCCTTTTCAAAATACATTTTGAATATTGTTGGAATACCTTGCAATGTGTTAAATTTCATTGTGTCTTTTACTTTAAAAAAAATCTCATTTAGTGCTGCCTGCATTATATCATGCTGCAAGAAGAACAGCAATGAAGTTTTGTTTTCCCATCACTAGAGTTCGTTCACATGCTTTGCCATGGGTCTTATTTGTTGTGGCCATAGAAATGAAATGGATAGAAAGTCCAATCCAATTCAAATCAATGTAGCAGAATGGTCAGAGCGGCAGCCATTTTTATGTGTACCATTCCATTGCAAAGATCTAGCGGCCTACTGCGGCATTAAACCAATTTGCGTATTGTCACTGTGACAACTAACAACAAAAGCCATTTTGTTCTGTACTAGTCGAATGACCACGGCAAGCAGTTCAATGGACTTTCTAGCCATTCTATTTCTATGGATATGGCACTTGAGTCTGTCACAGATTTGTAACAGAATAGGCTACCATTTGTGATATGTAATTAACTACCACTTTCAAAGACAATAGTACTTACCAGCTCCTTGCAGCCATTCATTCAGAATCTGTGTAACATCGAAGGACACCCAACGATTGTTCAATTCTTTGGAGACAAAATGAGACTTAATGTAGCGTGTCTTATTTCCAATGAATCTGTAGAGTTCCAGTCTCTGCTCACTGCCTTCGCCCAAGCTGCGATTCTTAATTAGGAGGCGGAGCTCAGCTTGTGTGAGCATTCGATCAGTCCCAAATACAGTGCGCATCTCGGACACATTGAAGAGAATCTGGTGATTCTCACCTGGGGAATAAGAAGAGTCAGTTTACTAGTGATTGTTGTGTTTCTATTATTGGAACAGTGAGTGCGAGAGAAAAACAAGAGAGACAAAATTAAATTCAAAAAGAAGTGTAATTGTACTATAGTACTGGTAATAAACCCACTGTGAATAGATTGTTATTTAAAGACACTGTCAGGGAGAGGCAAATACACTTTCAGGTTTGGCTTGGCTGTTCTGACGGAGCCAAAATTGCCACTATGAAGCTAAAACAATAATTACACATTGACAGAGCCACTGGGGAAGAACTGTTTAAACACTGGGAGCCTGAATCGCCACATAGCATTACATTAAACCATACTGGATCAAGAACAGCTAGTCAGAGAGAACTGTGCTGAAAGCTTCTGGGTCAAACCAGAGTTACTGCCTACACAACCAGTTTACACTGCAGAGATTTATTCCATTTAAGATTAAAAAGCAGAAGGAAAGATCAGGCAAAGGAAAGGAAACATCTGGTAGAAAGAGTTAAAATGTTGAGCAGGCCGTGGTTTTTACACACAGCATACAAGGCGATTGCAGTCAGTTCAGTAAACCCAATGGAAGGAACACCCACTTCCAGTCAACAATCTTATCTAAAGGACATAATTATACACATTTACATCCTAAAAATGTTCCAACTACAGTTTCTAAATTTGCTTACTTGGAAATTACAGTACAGCTTAAAATCTTATTCATAACATAGGGCAAGGTTGAACTAGCTTTGCTTATTAGTAAAGCCATGTGTTTGTAGATTGAATGACTGCTAGTTCTTTTCATTAAAGCAGCTATTTTAGATTGGAATCATGAGCCAGAGGGAACGTAGTTAATCAATACACTTGGGCTGGGCTCTTGTCTAAGGACAAAAGTGGAAAGGCTAAATGGTAGCTTTGGTACTAGTAACACATTAGTTTGCATTTAGCTTTACACTGTATTGAGTAGCCAATGACGTATCAAGGATTGGAATGTAACTTTTAGAGACTAGTATATGAAAAATGAAAAGTCTGGCCTAAGCTGTTGCCTAGTGTGAACTTGTACTGCTGAAGCACAGGTTTGAATCCACAGTTCTTTCAGGAAACATTATCTTTCTTCATGCAATAAAGCATAAATGCCTGAACACAAATACATTGTGTGCACAATTATTAAGCAAGTTGTATTCTTGAGGATTATTTTTATTATTGAACAATTACAGTGCTCTCAGTCAATCCAAAATGTAAATACACCTCAAACCTGAATATTTAAGTAGAAGTGAGGTCTTGGCTTTTTTTGGAGAATATCCATCTGTGCACAATTGTTGGGTAACTGTTAGTATGCAAAACAATTATGCAACTAAATGAAAAACAAAAAAGTTTCCCATCTCACTTGTTGATTTTCACCTGTTAAAGTGAGAATAATAAACAAACAACTAAAAATGTACAAATTTTTACATTTCTGACATTCCAAAACAAATCAGTGACCAATGTAGCCACCCTTCGTTTCAATAACAGTCATAAACCTTCCATTCATGGAGTCTGTCAGTGTCTTGATCTGTTGACAACTTTTTGAGCAGCAGCAAACACAGCCTCCCAGACACTGTTCAGAGAGGTGTACTGTTTTCCTTCACTGTAAATCAACCATTTAAGAAATGGACCACAAATTTCAGTACGGTTTAGGTCAGATGAGGAAGGGGGCCATATCCTTATTCTTTAATCTTTAAAGCCTTTAATGTGTAGCCACTCAGTGGATGCAGACATATTCCTGTACCACTGCTTGAAGAACGTGTCTTGTAAAAACTGGCAGTAGGTTTGGGTCAAACTTTGGCTCATCTTTAATAATACCAGCCCATACCAGTAACCCACCTCGTCTAGGTGGGAGTCAAAGTGACGTCTGTGCCCGTTACCGATCCAGCCACGGGCCCATCCATCTGGTCCATCATGCTCATCTCATCAGTCCATAAAACCTTTGAAAAATCTGTCTTCAGTTATTTCTTGTCCAACTCCTGACGTTTCAACTTATGTGTCTTGTTCAGTGGTGGTCGGGTTTCAGCCTTCCTTACCTTGGCCATGTCTCTGAGCACTGAACACCTTGTACTTCTGGTCACTCCAGGTATGTTGCAGTTCTAGAATATAAAAGCCCTGGAGGATAATGGGTTCCTGGTAGCTTCACATTTGAGTCTTCTTAAATCTTTGGCAGTTTGAGTCTATTTTTCTCAACATGTTTCTTGCAACCCTGTTGACTATTTGCAACAAAAGGTTTGATGGTTCTTTGTTCACCCCCCAATATCTTCTTTCGAGAGTGATGCATCCTTCTGAAAAACTTTTTACAGTTTTTTACTTTTCTCAGTTAAATCTCTTTTTGTCCCATTTAGCCTGAGAAACTCAAGATGCCTAATAATTATTCACACCTTGATATAGGGTGTTGATCTCCTTAAGCCACACCCTCCATCATTACACAAATACACATCACCTGATATGCTTAAATCTAATAAGCATTCCAGTTTATACAGCTTGGAGTTGGAACATGCATAATAATGATGATATAGTCAAAATACTGACTTGCCTAATAATTGTGTACACAATAAGTATATCAATTTTAGTATTAGAGATATCTATATCTCTAATGCTAAAAAATATATAGCTAATACTAGTATGTATATACACTCACCCAAATGATTATTAGGAACACCATACAAATACTGTGTTTGACCCCCTTTCGCCTTCAGAACTGCCTTAATTCTACGTAGCATTGATTCAACAAGATGTGTGGGATGCACATCCAGGCATAGGCGTAAATTTAGGGTGGGATGGTAGGGACATGTCCCCACCAATATTTAGGAAACATCAAATTGTCCCCACCAATAATTGCGATTCTAAAAATGTTGTTTTCATTCTGTTAACTATTTCTGCTCCACAATTGGTTAACTCTCTCAATATCAGCGTTACTCCCGATTGGCAGGAGGGCGCTAATCACAATGATACCAGCCTGTCAGCTAACAGTGGTCAGGTGAGCGTCGAAACCAGTAGTATATCTACAGTCAATGGTCGAAACGAGACTGTGAGAAGAGATGTAATTGCTTTTGGTAGGCTACTCCTGTAAGGTATAGATAACATCGAGCGAATAATAAACGATACAATCGAATTATATTACATTCCTGTATATTATTGTTGAAAATGTATAGTATTTCTAAACGTTTTTTAGATCTTAACAGAATCGCACCAAAAAACAGAATTACTGATAAAAGGTCATTTTACAAAAAGACAATGTGTAAGTAGTATAAATGTCTAGCTTTACATTGTTAGTTACAACTAGTTTACACAATAATTAATGATTTGAACTTATTGTACTGTATACTGTATCATTTATCAGACAAATGAAGTGCAAGTTGATCCAAGCAGCAGCAAAGAGACAGAAAGAGAAACATGGTCACAGGTGAGGTCTGAAAATAGTATAGTAGTGATTATGACAGTAAGTGTTGAAATTAATTATGATATTGTTTTTAAGGCACAATGTGTTCATACTAGGCTAAACTAATGCCATGAAGAAATATTCAGAAGAAGAATTGTATATATACAGTGGGTGAAATTATGTAGGCCTATTGAACATGGCACCATTTTTCTCAGTAAATATATTTTCAAAGACACTATTGACATGAAATTTTCCCCAGATGTTGGTAACAACCCAAGTAATAAATACATCTTAAAATAATATGTATAATATATATAAAAATAAGTTGAGAAATTAAGTTGTGTGATAATGTGAAATGACACAGGGAAAAAGTATTGAACACATGAAGAAAGGTAGGTGCAAAAGGCAAGAAAAGCCACAACAACAGCTGAAAAACATCAGTAATTAAAAAGCAATCCAGCCCCCTGTCAGTACAAATGAATATCAGCTGGTTTAGTTCCAACTGATGGCCTACAAAAAGGTCTCATTACCAAGAGTCACAGAAGACATATCTCATGACAGGTAAAAGCAAAGAGCGGGCTGAAGGCCTTCGCAAACTAATTGTTGCAAAACATAGTTATGGCATCGTTTATAGGCACATTTCTAAGCTTCTGAATGTTCCAGTGAGCACTGTTGGGGCCATAATACAGGAGTGGAAAGATAATCATTTCACCATAAATTTGCCTCGACCAGGTGCTCCTCGCAACATTTCTGACGGAGTGAAAATAATAATCAGAAGAGTTGTGTAACTTTTTGGAAATTAGGTTTAAAACACACTAGAGACTTTGTGCCTGCAGACTTTAAGAAACCAAAATTCAATTTAGCTAGCTAATATTAGATTACGAAATAAGTTTAGTTAACCACTGGACTTACGTACTGTTACAGAACTCTGAATAAACCTGAATATATTTCGAT
>JACXGM010010646.1:0-16739 GCA_016801145.1 Umbra pygmaea | reverse complement strand
TATTTGACATTTATATTAGTGAGCAGACACTTTTATTCAGAGAGAGTTTATGACTGGGGTTACTTAACCTTTATGGCCTGTGACTCCTATTTTGATTAACTTGATTACTTTTTATATTAAAAAGTTTTGCAACCTCACTGTGTCAGACAAGCCGGTTATTTAATGACATGTTTGTCTGTGGGGGCTGTGGGGGGTCGTGTTTCGGTGGAACGGATGTTCTGTTGTGCAGGTGGGGGGTGCCCGGGGGGATACTTTTTCAAACCTAATAAAATAATATGGTATTATGTACCAAGTGTGATTTTTATAGGCAGGCCCAAATGGAGTGATGACAGTTAGTTTGGAAAACTGTAAGCTGTAGTACCACGCAATGGACTACAGGTTCATATAGCAGTTATACAGGCTTTGAAAACCTAATCTGTTGTTGGTGCAGTCATATGAGGCAATCCAGGCTGGGCCTGTATTATATCATCTGTCATCCTAATACATATGCATCAAAAACACACTTCATTCTCTCTATCACTAGTCATCAGACTGCCATGATGTGACTATCAAGAAAACATCATAACTTATTCCCTTTCATTGACAGTATTGACACTGTGTGATAGGGTGGGTGGCACTTATATTGGCTATATGTAGGCTCTATTGCCTTATCATCTATCAGAACCCCATGCATATATATGAGTATTCAAGTGACAAATAAGATCAGTTATTACATGTTTTATGTAACTTATGTAGGTTCTGATGATAATAGATTTTTTGCATTTATGGTCTGTGATCTTGGCTCTAAAGCTGTAGTAACCTGTAGAATGGGGTTTTGATATATCGTTTAACAGATTGAGTTCAGGATGTGGGGCTGCATGCATATTACTTTAACCGGTGTCCAACTCACATTTGACCTAAAGTATGAGTCATGTTTGTTACAGTGAAAGACCATTAATCTAGTTTGGAGTTACATATTCATGCAGGCTTTTATTTTGAATGGAAATGGTTGACGCCAAACAGCCCCAACCCAAAACACAACTGATGCCACCTTATTTTGTCATGGTCCAGTTCTCTTCTTAATTTCTCCACCCCTGGGGCTCTGTGTGGCTTAGTGGGTTACGTTGCTGATTTGCAGGACAACTACATCGCTGTGGCCAGTGATCGATCCTGGTCGATTCTGGCCAGTGATCGACTCCCCAGCACAGGACGGTACAGTGCCTCCTGTGGATTAGCAATTCGGACCAATTTACCTTTGCACTCCAGCAAATTTGTGTGTATGGATCGGGCATGTGTCCATATTTGAGTGTATTATTCAGCTAGGTACAGAATATATGCATATATTTGGGTATTATTTATCTAGGTACAGTATATCTGCATGTATGAGTGTATAATTCAGCTAGGTACAGTATATCTGCATGTATGAGTGTATTATTCAGCTAGGTACTGTATATCTGCATATACTAGTGTATTATTCAGCTAGGTACAGTATTTCTGCATATTTGAGTGTATTATTCAGCTAGGTACACTATATCTGCATGTATGAGTATATAATTCAGCTAGGTACAGCATATCTGCATGTATGAGTGTATTATTCAGCTAGGTACTGTATATCTGCATATATTTGGGTATTATTTATCTAGGTACAGTATATCTGCATGTATGAGTGTATTATTCAGCTAGGTACAGTATATCTGCATGTATGAGTGTATTATTCAGCTAGGTACTGTATATCTGCATATGCTAGTGTATTATTCAGCTACGTACAGTATTTCTGCATATATGAGTGTATTATTCAGCTAGGTACAGTATTTCTGCATATATGAGTGTATTATTCAGCTAGGTACACTATTTCTGCATGTATGAGTATATAATTCAGCTAGGTACTATATATCTGCATACAGTGCCCTCCACAATTATTGGCACCCCTAGTAATTCCAATTGTGGAAGTATGTTGGTGATTGTGTAATCCTTTCCCACATGTACTGACTGAAGGCTTTCATGTTGAATGAACATTGTGATAAGAATCAGACGGCCCGTGACGTGGTTGAAGAAATGTGAGCTACCTCAAACATGCATGCTGAGCGCTTATGTTCTGCATTCACATAGGTTTCTGCTGAAGTTTTTCAGCTTTTCATGTGTGATAATACGCATTAGGCTTTGTTTAGGAACACAGGCCCTCCTGCTGGTCCAAGCTGGATCGGGGTGGAGGATGGCTGGTGTACGTATGGACAGATGGAGCAAGGAAGATGGGGAGAATGTAGGAAGAAATCAGCTTTATATTGATGGTGGAACTCACAAATTGCTGGATCTGTTGGACGTTTGTGTGTGTGTGTGCCACTTTTGCGTGCATATTCTAAATGATGTGTGTGTGTCCTTTCTGCCTACATAGTGGGATGTGACTTTCTGTCTCCAGATAACGAGTCGGGCTCACTCAGTCTTAATAATAATCACTCATCTGTTCAAGTTAATCTCTACAAAGGTCAGGTTAGGCCTGGAGAGGAGCGATATGTTTGTCGTTTATTTCTGCAGTCGATGAGTTGACTGATAGGCCATGGGTCTTTAGAGAGAAAATGACTGTAATATTGTTACAGACGAACAGCATATTAAATGTTGCCCCTGAACAGTTGTATGCCTGCTACACACACCCACAGTACATTGCGTTTTTGGCTCCCTGCCTTGTCACAGGTGCTGAGCTGTTAGCATAGTAGGCACTGGGGCAGTAAGGAAAACGTAATAATGAATTATTAATTATTATTTCTATATAGTGTATGACACATTACGCACAGGCAAAAGAGTTGCTGCCGGTCATGTTTTCCACATGACAGACACTAAACACAACTTCTCAATGTGTTTTGTAATTCCAAACTAGATAGTATTAAAATTTTACGCCACTGACATCACTGGGGTGTATTGAAAACTACAGCTAGATTCAGGGGAAGCATTTGGTTGACTTCCTGATCTTTAATTGTCCTGCCTCTGAATGGAGTTGATTTGAGAAAACGTGATGTCCTTAAAACTTATACAAATAAAACTTTCGTAGTGAGTTAAACAATATGTTTTTCTTTGCTTGAATTATTCCATTAAATATGTAAAAGAGGGATTTTGTGTCCTACAATGGCTAGTGAAAGTGATGAAGTACCCGAAGAGCTGGACGAATTCAACTTTGATCAAGTGTTATTGAATGGTAATATACAACCATTCATGTTTGAGCCAGAACAAAGTGAAGAAGAAATACAGTAAAGACAGGAGCTACTATATCAGGTGAATCAAGATGCTGCAGCCACTGCTTTGGAAGTGGCCACCGGTGAGTTATTCAGCCCTGGGCAAACTCACACTGGTGGTGTTTGTGGAAACTGCCCAGCAATGGCAACAGAGACAGAAAGTGTTTATTGTAAAGAGTGGGTCAGGGCTCAGTTTTTGCTTCCAACCATCTCCAGCCAAGTAAATTATTACATAATGTATGTTTGTTAGAATATGTGAGTTTTGACACAACATGGACTGAGGTGTATGGAAATGTCCTTCAGTATCCCAAAAATGAAATGGAAACACCAGTCGGGCCCAGAGGTCTAGCACTATAGCAGAGGAAAGGAGCCAGTTAGCATGATCTAGCATCTATTGTTTGTGTACAGTATATACAGTACTTGGAGTAATACCACGTAAAATAAAAAAAATATTGTCCACAGAAAATTGCTCAATCTGTATCGATTGGAGTTAGCTAGCTTGTACAGCTCTCTATGAAGTTTGAGTGAATGAGAGACTGATTGTATCATTACAGGCAGTGGCAGACTGGATATTTCCTGGTGGCATGGGGGTCATTTTGGCCTGTCGTGAAATGAATTGTCAACTTGACCAGCAATAATACTATTATATAGCAAGCAGGAATGAGTTGATTGAGAATCCACACATCAGGCACGACTCTCACTCGCTGCAGTGTCCTAGCACCAAAAATTACATTAGGTCTCTCCCCAACGCATAAACTGTAGCAAGTCTGCGCAGGCTTGGATTACAATACTGTCCGTGCAAAGATGTAATTCTGCCAATGATAGGATTTCATAAAATTCTGATGATGTGTTGGGTTATGTCACTGTTCTTAAGGTTATTGAGCTGATTGTGCTATTGTCTACAGCGTGCTGTCATCGTAATCCGTCCAGGCTTGGCTAGCGTCAGTTAATTGCTTCACACTGGGGCAGCCAAAGCTTGTTGTATTACTACTGTATGTTCTAGATAACTAACGTGGCCATTGATTTTTTAATTCAATACCTATTTCAAATAAGATAGCAACCAGACAGAATAGTATGACTTGCATCTGTTTGTACTCAGAACATGACATAATTTACCAACTTAGCTAATATCAGGGTCACTTTCAAATATTCTATCTTTCACTGAAACAGAATACATACACCCCTAGTAAAACAGTATTTTAGGATTTTCTATCTTAATATGATCATATACTGTAGGACTCATATTACATGAAAATGGTTTTAAGAGGCTATCTTATAGGAATATTTTGGGCTTTTTTATAAGATTCGTTAGCCTGACAAGCCAAACCCACATCAATATGTTGGGTGTGGGAACTCACCATTGGCAGTGCTTATTTAGAGGGGCTGGATAAATGCTTGTCTTTCAAATTCCCTCTGCACGCAATAGGATAGCCCAACAACCAACCAGAACAACAAAGTATCTGGTCGGCAAAACTCTGAACACATCTTCCTTTTTGTTTTTTCCTGAATTTGTTTTTTCCTGTTCGCAAGCCAGCGGAGAGTTGCTAGACTGACCCTAGCTGAAAATAATATTTGCTGCAGCTAGGGTGCGTCTAGATTTATAGGCTAAGAATTCGTACCAATCCAGGTAGTCTTTCTGCTAGAATATTCTTATAGAATGTTTCCAAATGAGGATTAGAAAATCCACAATAACTGAGTAGGTCAACCATGGAATTATAAATACGTTGTGACAAGAAAACAAACAATTGCTTAAATGTAAATATATAATACATATTGCAAACACAATTTCAATAAAAAGGGGTTACTAAGAGTTATCCACAAAACAAAATTTACATTTTTTATAGCAAACAGTGCATCTGGAATGTATTCACATTGCTTCACTTTTTCCACACTTTGTTATGTTACACCCTTATTCCAAAATTGATTAAATTTATTATTTCTCAAATTCTACAAGCGATACCCCATAATGACAATGTGAAAGAAGTGTGTTTGCAATCGTAGCAAATTTATAAAAATCTAAAATGAAAAACCACATGTACATAAGTATTCACAGCCTCTGGTGAATACATTGTTGAAGCACCTTTGGCAGCAATTACAGCCCCAAGTCTTTTTGAGTATGATGCTACATGCTTGGCACGCCTATTTCTGGTTTCTCCCATTTGTCTTTGCCTGACCACTCAAGCTCCATTATGTTGGATAGGGAGTGTCGGTGCACAGCCATTTTCAGATCTCAGGTTCAAGTCTGGGCTCTGGCTGGGCCACTCAAGGACACTCACAGAGTTGTCCTGTAGCCATTCCTTTGTTATCTTGGCTGTGTGCTTAGGGTCATTGTCCTGTTGAAAGATTAACCTTTGTCCCGGTCTGAGATCCAGAGTGCTTTGAAGCAGGTTTTCAGCAAGGATGTCTCTGTACATTGCTGCATTCATCTTTCCCTCAATCCTGACTATTCTCCCAGTTCCTGCCACTGAAAAATATGCCCACAGCATGATGCTGCCACCTAGGGCTAAGGCGGTTACCGCATTACCGCAATACCGCGGTCACGTGACGCCTACCGCTGGTCTAAGCTCGTCACCGTCATCACTGCAAAAAAACTTTGGACTGCACGTGTGCACGTTTTTGAAATCAAAAGATGGAGCAAACATTTGGGCAACACAATTTACTAAAGCAAAAAAATACAGGCGCATGAGAAAGCCACAAAAGCAAGACCTCAGTTTTTAATTGCATGTCCTCAGAACTGGCCATAGCTATACACACGTACCGTTCGCCTGGCAACACTACTATGCCAGCAACGCAATCTCTGATTTTAGTTTTTCTAAATAATAGTGGTCGTTTTAAGGCATTACAAAAATCATTGTTAATTCATTATAAAGCTAGTGAATTGTAACCAAATGCAATTGTATTGTGTGTAAAGAAACATAGGAGTGTGTGGTAGCAAAAAAATATTTTATTAAAAAAGTAAAACATTTGTTGTAGCCTACACACAATTTGATTGAATATATTGTTTGTCAGTGTCTCGTGTGACATTATTACATTCACTAGAGTCTGTTTTATCCAACAATAGACTAATCTAATTTTAACAACACATGAACATGGACCGACTACCTATGCAATGTAATGATTGTAATGAATTACGAGCGCTATTATTTTAAAAAGGAAAATCCGAGTTTGTGTTGCTGGTATAATAAGCCACTTTACGACCAAGTAGTTACAGGAACGTAGTTATAGGAACAGTCCACTTCTAAAAAGTTCTACTAACTACTCTTCACAAGCCGGTTTTGCTATTTGCATTCGCACTGGCCAAGTGGCCATAGAAACTGGTAGAAGTGGTAAGGGAGTGACAGAAGACACATCGCGTCATAACTAAACTTTAGCGTAACGCCACATACAACAACATTTCACTGTTGAATGACTATGGGTAAAACTGGGTGTATGATTGTAGAAATTGAGTGTAAATCATATGGATGCAGATGATCTGGTTGTTTTCTTCCCAAGTAGTGCTGGGTTCCAACAGCTGCTTACCGTTTTTCAAATTACAGGGCTGAATGCAACATCCAATACAATTAAAAAAGAGTGTTGTGTTGATATGTCCTCATAACGGAGTTTGAATGGAGTACTTAACAGAGAAACGGAAGATGAAGACTCCAGTGTAATATGACGAAAGTAGAAGAGCAGAACCTAACAGGTAATTCCCTCTGCCTTCAAAAGTGGGTAAAAATATTTGACCATTTGCGCTACAAGCATTCCCTCAGAATGTGTGTTCAGTGCTGCAGGTAACGTCGTTACGTCTTTCAGGCCCTCCCTTAAACCTGACAAATGCTGTTTTTGTGCATTTCACTGAGGAGTGGCTTCCGTTTGCCCACTCTGCCATACAGGCCTGATTGGTGGAGTTCTGCAGGGATGATTGCTCTTCTGGAAGGTTCTCCTCTCTCCACAGAGAAACACTGGAGCTTGGTCATCTCGTTGACTAAGAACCTTCTCCCCGATTGCTCAGTTTGGGCAGGCAGCCAGCTCTAGGAAGAGCCCTGGTCGTTCCAATCTTCCATTTGCGGGTGATGGAGGCCACTGTGCTCACAGGGACCTTCAATGCTGCAGATAGTTTTTGGTTCTTTCCCCAGATCTGTGCCTCATTACAATCCTGTCTCAGAGGTCTACAGACAATTCCTTAGACTTCATGGCTTGGTTTGTGCTCTGACATGCACCTTTTCTTCTTCTTCTGTGGATTTTATGGCGGATCGCAACCATCGAGAGGTGCATACACCGCCACCAACAGTACCGGAGGGTGAGGCCGGACACGGCACACCCGAGTCAACACCACCCAACCACCCCACGACCCTAGAAAACATCTGACGTGTCGGGGCCAAAAACACCACAACCACCTTAAACTTCTGCTCCCCACCACTCTGTGCCGACCCTTCACCCTCTCCCGAACTACTCTCCACTCCCTCTTTCTTCCGTGCCCGCTTCTTCTTCCAACGCCCACCCCGTGACTCCTCAAACCCCATCCCCCCACTATCCACACCCACACTTTCACCTGAACTCCCCACCAAGCCGACCTCACTTACCGCACCAAAGTCACGACCTGCCACCTCACCGGCAGCCAGCCTGCCCCCGCCTTGCCCTACCGTCCCATGCATCAAATCCAGAGCTATAATCTCTGCCCTCTCCTGCTCATACTCCGCGGCAGTAGATCCCCACGATGACGCCATGCACCCCCGTTCCGGCTCACCTACTCGCATCCCACGGCACTGTCGTAAAATGTAGGTTGGGTAGGTTCTTCCTCGAATCGTCGCCTCTGACATGCACTGTTAACTGTAGGACCTTATATAGACACGGGTGTGACTTTCCAAATCATGTACAATCAACAGAATTTACCACAGGTGGACTCCAATCAGGTTGTGGAAAGATCATCTCAAGAATGATCAGTGGAAACAGGATGTGCACGGTACGTTAAGAGGAATAAGAAGCGGGCACGGAAGATAGAGGGCGATGAGAGTAGTTCGGGAGAGGGTGAAGGGCCGGCACTTGGTGGTGGGGTTCTGGGGTATAAGGTGATTGTGGTGTTTTTGGCCCCGACAGGTAAGCTGCTACACCAAGTGTCACTCACTGCGGCAATTAGGGAACAGGTTGGGAGGGTGGTGGATGCTAGGTGTTTGAGTGGTGGAAGGGTGCTTATTGTGGTGGGTAGTGTGGCTCTGAGGGATACGTTGCTGAAGTTGGAGGTGTTGAATGGGGGTAAGGTGAAGTGTATGGTGCCTGGGAGTGCGGTGAAGGTGAGAGGGGTGATCACGGGAGTTCTGGAGGATCTGTCTATGGAGCAGCTAAAAGAAGTGGTGTTGGGGGGGTTGTGTTGGATGCGAGACGGATGGGCAGTAGGGCACTGGGGTTAGAGAAGGTGAGTCCCACGGTGTTGTTGGAGTTTGGAGGGCTGTTGCCGAGTAGGGTGCACTTCGGGTTTCAAAGTTTTTTTTGTGAGGGAATATGTGTCGCCGCCGCTGAGGTGTTTTAAGTGTCAGCGTATGGGGCATGTGGCGGCGGTGTGTAGAGGGCAGGGTAGGTGTGGTAGGTGTGGGGGGTCCACATGAGTATGGTAAGTGTGGGGTAGGGGACAAGGTGAGGTGCTGTAATTGTGGTGGGGAGCACAGTGCTATGCTTGGAGGGTGTGTGGTTCAGAAGAGGGCGGCGGAGGCACAGCGGGTAAAGGTGGTGGATAAGGTCACGTATGTGGAAGCAGTGCAGAGAGTAGGGGGGCAAGGGGTAGGTGTGCAGGAGAAGGAGGGAGCTGTTGGAGGACGGTGTGGGTGTTCACAGTGGGGGAGGGTCGGTAGTGGGGTGGGGGGGGGTAGTGGGATGTATTTTAATTTCTAGGGTGGTAGGGTGCGGTTAGTGATGTTGAATTGGGTGGGCCGTGACTGGCCTCACACTCCAGTACAGTTGGTGGCGGTATATGCACCTTAAGTTGGTTGCAATCCGCCATTAACCCAATGAAGAAGAAGATGGAAACAGGATGCACCTGATCTCAATTTTGAGTGTCAAACAGTCACTCGACCTATGAGTAGCCAAGGTAAGGATTTGGTTAGCATGATTTGTTGACAGAATATTGCTCAACCTGTATCAATTGGAGCTAGCTTGGTGGTATAGCTCTCGATCACATTTGGGTGAATTAGTAACCAATTGTATCGGTCAACGATACGGTGATAACTAGTTTACATCCTTGTCTTGGGCCAAACATACTGGGTCAAAGTACAAATGTACTCTCTGTTGTTCTCGGATGCATTGGCAGGCAGGCCATTGTATATAACATAAATCATCAATGGTATCATTTGTAAATACTATATTAAAACGGATTTACTTTGGAATTGGCCTTTAAGAATACAACATTATAAATGGTTCCGTAGCAATTTAATTTGGGCAGTAAGCTATTCCATTGGTGTCATTACAGAATGTTGGCAGTGCTTGAATTGTTGATATTCATTGTTGATGTTATTGCCAGATAGAGTTTAATTATATTTACAAACCGGAGGTATGTTATCATAATGGTTAAAGATGGTGTGTTGAAATCATTGTGAGACACCCATATGTAGGTATATTAATAATTCTATTTTGCTTCTATTCTGATATTGTCTGTATGTGGTCAGTCTCAACAGAAAGAGGAAGAGAACAGCTTCTCTGAAGGTCCCTCAAATCTAAAATCCCTTCTTTAGTTCGATCAATACCAAGACCATATTAACAAGGCAGACCTATCAATATACATTTTGCTATTCCTAAATCCTCTGTGCTGGTTGTGCTCAAGTGCACTGGGCGGTTGAAACAAGTGGACCTACTGGCAACAAACTGAGACCAGTAGAAAGAGCTTCATCATTGACATTTGGTAGTGGCCGACTAGGAGTGTATTTTGCTTTGATGTCAACAGTTATAGATTGTATACAATGACAGAGGAGAAATGTGGAACTGAAAATACGATGAGAACTTTACTGACCTGGTTGAGCCAGTGACTGATGAGTACAACTTGTTCAAAACGTTTTTACTGGCGCTTGGCATGTGGCAATCCATTTTCGGCCTAATTACACTACATAATATAACATTATACTGTATATAGTCACTAGATACTACAGCTAATTGATGTTAGCATAATATACAGCAGCTAATTACATATTGCAGCTATTTCTATTTGCATCATATACAGTAGCTTATGTAGAAACTAGTCTAGTCCCATGGTATGTTCTATATTACAGTTCTGTTCTAAATCTGATTGGTTTTCCCTGCTCCCTGTGTCAGCCATTCTTTTCACAGCATGGAGCTTGTTCAACCAATCAAAAGGGCAGGAGGTTGCAAGCTTCAATGGTGGTGGTTGGACCAAATAACGCTGGGTAGTTCTGGGATGACACTCTAAAGGCCAAAGAATGATGCCCTAGTGACCTGTTGCTCTTTTCACATCACACACCGTAGTATTGCCAGTCTAGCTTGTGCTAAAATAATTACATTTCCATCCCACTATATAATATTTCTTTTTTACCAATATTTTTCTCCACAACTTGTGGACAAAACAGGGCTTGTGGACAACTACTCAGAAAGTGAGGGTGAGAATGGGTAGAAAATAAAGAGATACAGTACTGTAAATAATGAGAAATGCAGTTGATATTATAGACAACACAGGTCTGGAAAAAAGTTAGAGACCAAAGCAAAGTTTCCATAAATCAACCCCCCCGAAAATCATGTGTCTTGGCATGTTTTTAACAGGTCTTCTACGTTCATGTTGGGTGACTTTATGCTACTCCTGGCTCAAAAATTCAAGCGGCTCGGCTTTGTTTGTTGGCTTTTGACCATCCATTTTCCACTTGATCGCATTCCAGAGGTTTTCAATGGGGTTGATGTATGAAAAATTTCCAGAGCTGTACAGTATATCTGATTATTAGTAGGGTAGGCAGATTATAAGTTACTGTCCATGTGGTAAGAACAAATCATAACAGCATGCTGTTATTAAGATTTGAGCAGGTTTTGTTTCAGGGATTCTAATAATGCATTGTTAGATGTACTGGTTGCCGTTTGTTTTATATTAACCACAATTTATTTCCATTAATGCACGCAGAGTGGAAATAAAGATGGGAATTATCACCTGACCTCACTGAATGACAAGGAATGAGAGACGTCTTTGGGATCTTGTTTTGTCTGACATCTGCATTCTAATCATCTTGAGTCTCTGTGACATTGATTCATTATTTAACAAATCACTACACCAGTCTTTTTAATACTGAATCTGTTGGAATTCCTTGCCCATGCCATCCTCATTAAAAATGGTTGACATAATTAGCCAGTGGACAGCAGCTTGGCATCAGTTGATTCAAATTCAGATGTCATTATTATTCCAGTCCAGACACACAATCTGATGGTTCTAGTTATGAGTTTTCTCTAGAATTTCTTAGAGCAGCAGTGGTGAAGTTAGCATAGGCGAGTTTGCCGGTGTATTCATGGCTGTGGCCAAAAGCGTGGTCTATGATGAAACATTTTAAACGATCTTCTTTTGCAGTCATACGACAATTTTACACATTTTTAAATGTTACATTTTGAGTTTTACAATCTACACCAAAGGGGGGGGGGGCAAAGAATGGCACACCGGGCCCTTTAAGCCTGCCCTTGAGGCGTTTTTAAAATTAAAGTGTCATATCTCGCAAATCGTACATGTGAGAAACGAACGTTTGGTACCGCTTGATATCATAATTCTCTGCCATGATTTTTTTTCTCACAAAGTGTAATGTTTATTGCACATATGAACCATGGCAAAACAAATTGTCAGTACCAAAGATAGATTTGTTTGGCACCTATAGCACATTGCACATCACCACAAGTCTGTAAACATAGAGACTTCAATGAATAAAGAAAATAAAGTACATACTGGCCATTTAAGTACAGTAGGCTACCAAAAATAGTGACATATAAAACATTGAGCTAAATTTGGCCCTGGTAAAGCTCTATATGAACTCCTTGAACATGTCTGTACAAATGTTTTTTTAATTAGAATCAAAGTCATTTGAAATTAAATTGGGAACAGGGGTGAATCGAGATCTATTCATAACGATTCATCATGCAGGTCTAGGTCTAAGATCCAGTTGTTCACTTGGAGACCACCCCAGTGTGCCTGCCTGCCTCTGTCTCTGTGAGCTAGAGCCTGAACTCAAAGCACTGAAGAGGTCTAAACACTGATACACACTCTCCACAGGACATGGGCAGATGGACTGTCTACACAAATCTGTTTCCTTTACACATCTATTTACTTTGATCCTTTCTGTCAGTAGTTACAACAGTAACATCTGAATATTTCCTCATCTCCCTCTGTTTCCCTCTCCTTCCCTTCTTCGCCTCCTTCGCTCTGTCCTCAGCCTCCTCCTCTACCTCCTACTGATCCTCCTCACACTTTCCTCAAATCCACCCCATCGTTCCAGAGAAGTTTGCCCACAAATTGCACTAGCTGACATCACATATGAGGAGAGCTGCACATTACAGGTGTGTCTTGACATAAATATTCCCTATAAACAATGTTTTACCCTAGATTTAGGATGTCATTTTGAAGTCAGTGAGGGCGTCCTTCCCCCTAGGACACGCATCCCTCTTAACCAATGTTTTGATGTAGGATAATGGTGCCTCGTAGCTGTGCTGAACGCTACATTAACTCGCTGTTGCAAAACAATAGTTTGAGATCTTGTTTTTGCTTTTGACAGGCAGCTGATGACAATAATCTTCCACTGAATTATTCATTAGCTTAGGATCAAGCCCTAGAAGTGGACCAAGTAATAGTACACTATTCTATCATTATTGATTTTTTTGTACTGTATATAAAGTGAGCAAAGAAAGTCTACAACCCCTTATTGCAACTTTTTCCAAATTGTGTTTTGTCCCTTTTTTTACTAAATACTTTGTTATTTATTTATATTGTTTTTATTGTTGTGAAATACTATTTCATATTAGAAATACAAAACTAAAGTAACACTAATTGGATACATATCCACTCCACCCTGTAATAACTCCTAAATTGTACTAATTGATAACTGTAATTTTCAATTAGCATTTTCATGGTGCTTATAAAACGTTAAATGAGTTACGCGCTGGTCTGGGCTAATAGGAGCCCCCTAATGATAGTGCCTATACCTGGGAACACCTGATCTTCTAATTGTCTCTCATTTATTTGTTGAACTAATTAAGTTACTTTGATAGGAGTGGAGACGATTAGTGTGCTGCTGCAAAATTAGCAGCAAATCCAATAGCCTATTATTATAATTACGCTCAGCAGCACACACACTCACAGAACGCGACACGCACACACACACACACACACGCAAGCACAGGAAGTGAAGTGCTACTGAAGGACAACCCTGCCCTTTTCCCTACAACACATAAATCATGTGATAATGTCACTGTTGGGGATGGCTGAAGTGTTTCTCCGTGGGCGTTACATTGGACCGTCCACAGAGGCTCAGCAGGTGAAAAGGCTAAAGTGGCATTTATCATCTGCTTCAAGCACTACCCAGTCACCAGAAGTGTGTTTGTGCTCTAGTGCCGTGCAAGTGTCGGACTGTAAATTACAGATTACGCTGTGTGTATTAGTTTTAGCATCTTTTCTAACCCCGTTATTTGCATGTCTTTCAATAATTGTTTGTATAGGAGTACTTCATCATTATGTCAGTGTGCCTGTCCCTTCACGGTGTTTGTCTGCGCGTGTATGCGTTTATCAGGACTTAGATTTGTCTTTGTGTGGGCATGTGTTCACGGTAGAGTGGCAGCCTAACCATACATAGCAATCTTCTACATTAATAGTACATCAAACTCAATGCTTCCAAAACTCCTCAGGCCAGTTATCGCTTTACTGTAGATGACCCTATCAGGCAGGGCCAGCCGCTTTCCACTGCATGCTAACAGGCATTTAGACTGTGCTGCCACTACTCTGAGCCAGGGCCAAGCTTTAGCCTATCTGGACAGTCAGTGAGGCTTGAGGGAGACATGGGATACAGAGGAACCTAGCTGTCTTTAGCATGGCTATATGGCTGTGCCCTGGAGGTATAATATAATATATAATATAATATATAATAATAAGACCGAGGTGTAGTTCAGAGCCTCTCATTTCTCAGACTATACAGTATGTGATCTTACAGCTGACCCCTTATACTGACCACCTGCTTTACTCTGTCTGTACTTCACCTGACTACTTTTCCTTTATAAAGATATAGAGGCATGGCTCAACAAAATGAAGGCGTTGTGAATTTGGTTATTAAGTTTGTTGAATAAAATATGGATACTGGTATTATACTGTACAGTAAACATGGCTCGTTTTACTTTTACAATGGTAAAAATTCTTATTATGGAAATGTATTATTGTTCAACTTACAATGTAAAGATAATATTTTACAACCAAATATTCTCAGAATGACAGGTTAGGTTCAAAATTTGTAAACAAAGAATTAATTTAATAACTTGTATAAGAAGTATTATAGAACTTGGTGAACAGATACACAGGTAAACAGTTCATCGGCCAATTATGGATAAAACACTGGCAAATTGACGTTAAACTAACCTACTGTACGGTGAGAGATTTCCAAACCTGTCACCTTCACGCCAATGAGGAACAAAGATGGGAAACCACGTTGATTTCCATGAAGGGAGGTATCAGAGGTAGTTTAATATGACTAGTGAATGTTAGAAATGTTGGGGTCTATTCGGAACAATGGGTCCAACAATTCTGCACTATAATTCCCATCTGATTTACTGAGAAATTCTGTGTACTACTAACCTGAACAAGAGGCATGGGTCGGCCAACTTTCAGGCATTAAAGAATGACCAAACAAACTTGTGCCGACATTGACTTGTTAGTAAAAGTTCTTCCTTCATTTTTTATTAGCAATGCTTCTGTCTTTTAATAATGTAGTATGCATTTTGATGTTTCAACTCTATCCTGGGCGTACCCTTTGCTTTAGGAGTGCAACTACTGTAGCTCACCTGATTCAAGCAGGGCTTGACGAGTAGTTGATTCAGGTGTGCTAGCTCTGGGATACATCTAATACGGCATGACTGTGGTCCCCAGGGGAGGTTTGAGAACTATTGACATAGGACAAAGAAGATCATATTCTCTTAAAAAAGAATCCAAAAAGGGTACTCTGCTAATGGAAAAGGTTCCACCAAGAACTGTTTTCAGGTGAAGAACCCTTTTCAAAAAACATAAAAAAAATAAAATATTTATGCCAAAGTTAAATGTTCAGAAGAAGCATCCTACTGTCACCAGGGGGAATGTAACCCCCCCAGAATCTCAGTCTACTATCAGACAAATGTCTGTTTTCCATTACAGCACCGTACCACACTAGTCCGCACCCATCACGGTACAGATGGTGTACCCATCTATAACCATCTGGGTAGCGTACCATACCAGTCTATATCAGATGAAAAAAATACCTAGCACTCCTCCGCGATGAAGCGGACTGGTGGGTGGGGTTACAAATAGAGGAATTCAACAGCAAATGTTCGTTGGTTACTTTACTTGAATTGACGCATTTGCTTAAGGATTCTAAATAAAAATCCCCTTTTATGCACATACTTTTTTTAAGAGCGTAGTGCCATTTAATATATTGTCACCACAACACACACACAAATGTTTCCATCTCTTACCCACACTTCTGTTCCTCTGCATCGCTCTCCACTCCCTAGACGCCAAGGCCTGCCCTGCCAAGGAGTTCCAGTGTCGTAATAGGAAGTGCGTGGCCCCCATCTATGTATGCGATGGGGACGATGACTGTGGGGACGGCAGTGACGAGGAGAAGTGCTCCATTTCTACCTGCGGCCCGCTTGAGTTCCGCTGCAACGACTCGCAGTGCATCCCGGCCCTGTGGAGCTGTGACGGAGACCCGGACTGTGCGGATAAATCTGATGAATCGATGGAGCGATGTAGCCGCCGGACGGAGCCCCAGAAACCCCGGTGCCCAGCAGGAGAGTTCCAGTGTACCAGTGGAGAATGTGTCCACCTGAACTGGAAGTGTGATGGAGACGCTGACTGTAAGGATAAGTCGGATGAGACTGACTGCGGTAAGTCATCTCCTGGGCTAGGGTCGCAAGGGAAAAGGGGTGCTGGAGGGACATTTAAATGCTGAATGTTATCACTTTAGCAAACCTATATTCATGTAGAAAATCTAAATGATCCATTACGTTCTCCATGACGTGATCTTTACCAGGGCCGGAGTGGGAAACATTTTCAGCCCGGGAGTTTCATGGTGCACCAGCCCATTTTGTGAAGGAGTAAATAGTAACTGCAGATAATCTAATCGCTTTACTTGTGTTATTTCCTACTGTACATATTTTATTTATTTATTTATTTATTTATTTATTTAAGACAACTTAAATGTATATGCTAACACTTAAACAAAATATCATCAGTAATTAGACGACTACAGTAAATACAGAGTCTTGACCAAATAAGGTAAATGTTAAGTTTGAAGAATGAGGTTAGATACTCCCCATTTCTTTTTTATGTTGTTTTTTCGCAATAGCTAGGACCTATTTCCC